>MU856906.1:82397-124111 GCA_033296705.1 Chaetomidium leptoderma | reverse complement strand
GGTAGGTGCACTAAGAATCCGAGTTATTTCCCAGTTTGCGAGTGAGACCTCCATATTCTAGGCCCCCTGTCCCTAAGATCAGAGGGGAGACCGTGGTCCAACAATCGCATGACCTCTTCCCATTCGCCCTCCAGACGTTTTCAACGAAAAGCGCCCTGCACAACTTGTTGCATGACGCCCGAAGCGCCAGTCCTGCTGTGTCTCCCAGCGGCTGAGAGAGCGGCAGTAGGCGCTAAACACTGCATCCATCTCCTGCGTCTTGCGGTACCGCTGCCTTATCATTCATGCCATATGCCCTCCATCGCTCGTCTCGGGCGCTACCTGCTAACTCACGGCGGGCTGCAGGCCTTCCAGCTGCCTTCTAGCTGCCTTCTAGCCCGGCGGTTCCTAGGCTCCGATCTTGTTAAGCGGCGGCGTCTGCTTGGAGATGGCTGAAACGGCATGCACAGGATCGAGCCAACAGAAGCATGGAGTAACGGCTGCAGGGAGCCGCCGGGCCATTGCTTCAGGTGCGATCGTCGTGTTGTTAGTCCTACTCCTCCGGTGAGACATGCAGCTTGGGGAGGCTATGCGAGGGTTGATACCAATTCCTTCGCAAGATACCTAGCCAGTGCCTGATGCTCGGACAAGGTCTCTTCCTCGCCCTCGGCTGCCGAAGCTGGCAGGTGGATCGGCCCCGGAGTTGGCCGACCCATCGTCTGATGGAGCCGGCTTTGTACATGTACATACCTACCTCTTCCGGTGCCGTGGGTCCTATCCCGCACCGGCAACCCGGATTATCTCGGCCAGGTAAACTTGCATGCTTCTCCTCTTCTTCATCGCAAGATCCCAGTCCCAGAGGATATTGTTAGTATTATTGCCCCCTTGTTATCTCCGCCCACCACCGCTTGTTCCCTCTCTCTCCTACACGTCACCATGGCCGCCTCCCTGGATATGGACGAAGTGAGGGGAAGTTTCCCCGCATTGGCTGGCGAGCAAGTCTATCTCGACAACGCCGGCGGAAGCCAGGCTTTGGGGGCAGTGGCCGAACGGTATTAGTGATTCGGTAGCCCGCAGATTCGAGAATGCCGGGTTAATGACTGTCCCAGCATCCGAGACTATCTGCTGAACACCAATGTCCAGCTCGGAGCTACATACTCCACGGGCAAGAAGTCCACGGACCGTTATAATGAGGGCTACGCTGCCGCAGCCAAGTATATCGGTGCCTCGAGAGACGAGATCGGTGTGTGTGCCCCCCCTTGAGTGTTCCGGGATATGAGTCTCACAACGCTCCAGTGCTCGGCCCATCCACCACCCAACTGTTTCGAAACGTCTCCTATGCCTTGCGCTTTCAAGAAGGCGACGAGCTGATTGTCTCTGTCGTCGATCACGAGGCAAACATCGCGCCCTGGGTAGATCTCGCCGAGCGTCAGAAGCTGGTTCTCAAGTGGTGGAAGCCGAACAGCGACACCCCTGACGCCAAAACCAACCCAAAGCTGCTCGCCTCGGACCTTGCCGATCTCCTCACCGACAAGACGCGGCTCGTCACTTGCACCCACGCAAGCAACATCCTCGGAACCATCCACGACATCAAGGCCATCACGTCCACCGTCCACAGCCACAACCCCAACGCCCTAGTCTGCGTCGACGCCGTCGCCTACGCCCCGCACCGCAAAATCGACGTCAAAGACCTCGGCGTCGATTTTTACTCCTTTTCCTGGTACAAGGTACTTTTTACCCTTTTCTTTTTTTTGTTTTCCATCCAACCAACACTCACACCCCCCGCCCTTCACCCTCTCAGGTCTACGGCCCCCACATCTCCCTCCTCTACGCCAGCCCCCTGGCCCTCTCCCAACTCCACTCCCTCGGCCACTTCTTCAACCCCCACACGACCCTAGAACACAAACTCGGCCTCGCCGCCGCAAG
Source organism: Chaetomidium leptoderma (assembly GCA_033296705.1). NCBI lineage: Eukaryota > Fungi > Ascomycota > Sordariomycetes > Sordariales > Chaetomiaceae > Chaetomidium > Chaetomidium leptoderma. Next base: position 122,206 of record MU856906.1, on the reverse strand, counting down.
CTACGAGCTCGTGCACGCCCTCCCCGCCGTAGTCTCGTACCTCAACAACGGCGACGATGACGATGACAACAACGACGGCGGTGGTAAATGGCCTGCCATCGTCGCGCACGAAACCACCCTCCAGACTACGCTCCTAAACTGGCTTGACTCGCGGGGCGCTGATGATGTGGTTGTCTACGGGGAGCGCAGCGCTGATGCGCGGGCGAGGGTGCCGACGGTGAGTTTTGGCGTGCGCGGCTGGGGGGCGCGGGAGCTGGTGGAGGCGGTGGAGGCAGATGCAGATGCAGAGGAGGGCGCCGTGTTTGGGTTTCGGTGGGGGGCGTTTTACTCGGTCAGGCTTGTCGAGGACGTGTTGGGCTTGTCGTCGTCGTCGTCTGGGGATGGGGTGGTGAGGGTTAGTATGGTGCATTATAACACTGGTGAGTTTTTTTCTTTCTTTCTTTCTTTCTTTCTTTCTTTCTTTCTTTCTGGGTTGGTTGGTTGGTCAAGTGCGGCAGAGCTGACGTGGGGGTGTATGTGACAGTGGACGAGGTGAAGGGGTTGATTGCGGTGTTGGAGAAGGTGCTGGCGGCGGGGAGGAAGTGAACGTCGGTCTCGCGGGACAACAACGTCTGGGCTCTCTTGCTCTCTTGCCCTGCTCGCGGCTGTCGTCATGGGCCGGGGAGAGCTTGGACTGCGAAGCCCTGAGCATGTGACGTTGCCCGTGGCCCATGCTGAGGGTATATGACTTACCATGCAGGTCCTACTCCCAATCTACAAAGCCATTTAGTCACATCTGTTACCGTTTCACTCACAAACCTGCCAGGTCCACGAATAAACGTGGTGGTTCTCAGTTCGAATCATGATCTCTTAACATTTTTGCTTTCCAACAGAAATGTACCCGCTTTGGGTGCCAGTGGTGCAAGTTACAGCGTCTGCTTTTGACTGCAAGGCACCTTTTGTACTTTTCCTTTCTAGTCTCTTCGTCTCCCAGAGTTGTTTAGTTGCACGGCCATGAATACCCTCGGCCACCTATAACTTCCCACCCCGCTTGTCGACCGCCTCCCTCAGCAGCGCAATCACCCCCGCGGGATCCTTGGCCCCAAACACAGCGCTCCCCGCGACAATGACATTCGCCCCGGCATCTGCCGCCTGGTCGATCGTGCCCGGCCCCAGCCCGCCATCAACCTCGATATTCAACTCCGGGTACCGCTCCCGCAGCGCCCGCACCTTGGGCAACTCGGACGCCATAAACTTTTGCCCGCCAAACCCAGGCTCGACCGTCATCACCAGAACCATCTGTCAACCAGCGCAACCCCATTATCAGCACCCAACCCAAGAAAGCTTTTTGTTAAAGGAGAGTGAAGCAAGCTTACATCCGGCCGCTCGGCCTTGTATTGGGTATCCAGCAACTCATACAGCACATCCACCTTGGTGCCGGGCTTGATGGCGACGCCCGCCAGCATGTCCTGGTCGTGGATGTAGCGGATCAGCTCGCGCGGCGAGGTCTTGCGGTCGGACGTGGCCTCGGGGCTCTCGGCGGCTGTCGAGTCGATGGCGGCTTCGTAGTGGAAGCAGTACAGGTCGCAGCCGGCGGCCTTGAATTCCTTGACCCATTTTTTGGGCTCGGCGATCATCATGTGGCAGTCAAAGGTGCCCTTGCCGTGGCTCTCGGTGGGCTTGTCGACGTGCGAGCGGATCTTGGCGACCACGGGCGGGCCAAAGGTGAGGTTGGGGACAAAGTGACCATCCCTATATCGAGTGGGAGGGTGGGTTGTGAGAACTGAGTACCTTAAGCTGTTGTTTTTTTGGCGCTGGTGTTGACCTACATGATGTCGACATGGAGCCAGTCGGCGCCCTGCCCGATCGTCCTGGAGCACGCGGCACCAAGCTCGGCAAAGTCTGCCGAGAGAATCGACGGGGCAATGATCGCTTTGGGGGCCATTGTTTCTGTGGGTGGATTTCTTGTGTAAGGTGTCTTTGGGAGCTCTAATAAACTCGGGAAGCTACACTTAATAGATAGAGTTGGGACGATGCTGAATTCCCCGCGAGCTCGACCTCTGACGTTTTGGCGGGGGCGGGGCAGCAGGGATTCGACAGTGGGGGTCCTGGTCTTCTCGGCATGGACTTGGCGAGACAGGGGGCTGGCGGTCTGGTGCGAGCGGGCCCAAGGGTCTGCTGATTCGCCCTGACATCACTCTCAACTCTTTTGCAGCAGCTCAACAAATGAAATTGTGAGATCAGAGTTGAGCTTGAGGTTTTGTAATTGAACAACTTCCCCGCTCTCCAATCTATGAAAGGTGAGCAGTAAAATGGATTCAGTCCTCTCATACGTGCCGCTGGTCAACTGGCTGGTGGCTCCGCGCGACGAACCAAAGGCCATCGATCTTCCGCCCGTCGAAGTGCACAATGTCGAGACCAACCCAGACAAGAGACCGCGCACGCTCAAACACCTCCTGAAAGCAAACCATGTCAACCACGCCATCATCTACCACAATCTGCAGTTCGACAACCACCTGCCGCATATCCTGTGTTCAGCCTACCACCTTGGCGCAGAGTCTCAGCAGCTATATCACATATACGACGAGGACGCCAAGAGTCTGGAGCCATGGACGCCGTCGCCGTCAGAGGTCGGCGAGGAGGACTGGCGGGACTTTTTGGGCGATAAGAGATACCAGCGGGCCTATGTAGACTTTTTCGAGGATGCGATGGCTATGAACCATGATTACAAATGGAAGAAGGTGATTGAGGAGTACATGTTGAAGGGGGACGAGCCCCTGATCAACGGCCTCATCGGTGGCCGTACGCAACACACACTCCAACCCCCCGACTCTGCCGACAGTTACTGACCCTTTTACAGTCGGCCACCCACTGATCCACCTCGGCTACGCTTATGAGTTTGACAGCCGCGAAATCGCCATGGAAGCTCTCGGTCTAGCTGCAACGCAGTACAACTTCCTACACAAGTATCTCGACGACTCCTCCTACACCCGCAAGTCTCCCTTCTCCTCCGCCTCACCCCTCGAACTCATCAACAAGCTCGCCTCGGACGACCGCTTCGACGGTCTCTTCAAGGAGCCTGGCTTCGCCAACATCGAGCCCCTCTTCCAGAAGCACGAGTCGCTCATCCTCGAGTACTGGAACGCCTGGGATTGGTCGTCATCTGACGATCCGGTCAAGCTATTCCGGGAATCACAGGAGGCCGCAGTCGCGCTGCTGGTGGCCACCGTCCGGCCCGGGACGCATGCGTACAACTTCTTTGTCGTGCACGTCCTGACGACCAGCCACGCCGTGAGGATCTTGCTACCGCTATTGCCCGCCAAGTTTCACATCAGCTTGGTCAGACAATGGTGGCTGCTTGCGCTGGCAGTGTACATCGTCGAGCTGAGGCCCAAGATTGATCCGGATTATGTGCCGGGGGATTTGAAGGGGAAGGGGTGGAAGTATGTTGAGCACAAGGCGCTGAACTCGGAGTCGGCGACGGATGCCCATTATGTCAAGGGTGAGTTTGCCTGTCCTACAGTTTTCTTGTTGTGGGCATTGTTACTGACGTGAGACAGCTATTCGGGCAATGAGAGAGGCGGCGAGGACTTGGGGAGATGTTCATGAGAGGTATCTTGCTGCCGCAGTCCGCTTTGTAGATGATTTTGAGGAATGGGTACACTGAGGGCTTTGGTTGAAGTACACCAGAATGTAATCAGGTCAGGTAGAATGGTGAAATGAGTTGATGAGGCAACTGGGGAGTCTCGGAGTCTAGGGGGGACAATGATACAATAGGGTTAGGGTTGTACAACCAAAACCTGCACCCTTGTCGCAGCTGAACAAGCGCAACTTTCAGCTCCCCGCCTGTCTGCCTGGCGCCAATGCTTCGCCAATCCTCGGCCTCCACAACCAACCTCGATCACCGCAACACCGCAACACGTCACTTTCAAAACAGGGCCATTGAGACCCCCTATAACAAAACCAAGCTACATTCCTGCAATGTGACAAATGCCACATCTCCATCCGAAACAAAAACACCCGCAATGGCGCCGCCCGCGAAGCGACGCAAGCGCGCCATCATCGACGATGAATCCGACGACGACGACATCGACCAAAACAAAAACACCCTGAAGCGCTTCCTCTTCTCGTCCCCCGACAAAAACAACAGGTCCCCAGACAAGACCACCACCACCGCCTCCTCCCCGGGGGGAGGGAACAATGGACCTCTCAAAATCGCCTCACCCAGCCCAGTCCGCAAGCGAACCACCCGCGCCGCAGCAGCAACAGCAACAGCATCGAGACCCCCGACGATGACGACGACGACCCGAAGCCCCAGCGCCAGCCCAATCAAGTCCCGAACACGAGCAGGCCTACAACAAAAGAAGCGCAAGGCAGCAGCAGCAGCAGCCGAAAAAGAAGAAAAGGGCCGGTCCGCCGACCTGCTGACCCTCTTCTCCAGGCAGGCCCAGCGCAGCCAGCAGCAGCAGCAGCAGCAGCAGCAGTCGTCGTCGTCGTTTTCTTCGACCAACAACAACAAGAGCGGTCATGGCAAGGGTGGTGGTAGTAGTAGCAACAAGCTGGACGACATTGTTAGCGATCCCATCTCGGAGAATTATAATAGGGACGACGACGATGATGATGATGATGATGTGCCGCTGATGCTGTCGTCGTCGGCTGCGGCGGCGTCGAGTCTTGTTGGGAGGGCGCAGGCTGCGCATAAGCGGTTTGCGGGGACTGGGACTGGGTCTGGGTCTGGGTCTGGGTCAGGGGTTGGGAATGGTAATGGGGATGGTGTTGGGGGAGGAGCGACACAGCAGCGGGGCGGATCGCAAGGGATTGTTGGGGCTGGAACTAAGGGTGGAGGGCCGAGATTTCTTCGCCAACCCGCGCGATCCGGAGGCGCATCCAAGACGGCGACCGCAACCGCGACAGCCAACGACGACAACGACGCGCGCCCCTGGTCGGAACGGTTTGCGCCTCTCACCCTGGACGAGCTGGCGGTGCATAAGCGCAAGGCCCTGGACGTGCGCCGCTGGCTGGATGATGTCTTTGCCGGCCGCATGAGGCAGCGGCTGCTGGTGCTCAAGGGCCCGGCCGGGTCGGGCAAGACGACGACACTGCGGCTGCTGGCGCGGGATATGCGGTGCGAGGTGCTCGAGTGGAGGAACCCGGCCAATTCGTTTGGGTTGGCTGGGCATGGATACCAGTCGGCCGCGTCGCAGTTTGAGGAGTTTCTCGGAAGGGGAGGCAAGTTTGGGCAGCTGGATGTTGAGTCTGACGGGGCCACGCCGCCGCCTATGGCGCCGCCTCCACCTCCGGCCGCAAGTGGGAACGGGTTAGAAAAAAGGCTGATATTGGTGGAGGAGTTCCCGAATACGTTCATGCGCTCGTCGAGTGGGATGATGGGGTTTAGGAATGCGATATTGCAATTTCTGGCGGCGAACACGCCGACACTAGGGGGGTTTGGGTCCAGCTACAACTCGGAACCCGTCACGCCGATCGTCATGGTCATCTCGGAGACGCTGCTAACGACGACATCGGCATCGGCGGACAGCTTCACCGCCCATCGCTTGCTCGGTCCAGAGATCCTGAGACACCCTGGGACGGGGGTCATTGAGTTCAATCCCGTTGCGCCAACTTTTCTCACCAAGGCGTTGGAACTAGTGGTGCAGAAGGAAGCTCGGAAATCTGGGCGACGAAGGACCCCGGGGCCCCTTGTCCTCCAACGGCTGGGGGAGATAGGAGATATCCGGAACGCCATCTCGTCTCTAGAATTCCTCTGCGTCAAGGGCGATGACGAAGCGGAGTGGGGGTCCAAAGTCGTGTTTACGAAGCCAAAGCGAGGAGCCAAGGACGTCCCCGCATTGACCAAGGGCGAGCAAGATAGCCTCGAGCTGGTCTCACAACGGGAGGCGACCCTTGGGATATTCCACGCCGTAGGCAAAGTCGTCTACAACAAACGGAGTGATTTCCCCGCCGGATCCGCCGAAGCGGCAGTCGAAACGCTGCCCTACTACATGGCGCACCTCTCGCGGCCCAAACGGTCCGAGGTCGCCGTCGACGCACTCATCGACGAGATCGGCACCGACACGCACACCTTCATCTCGGCGTTGCACGAGAACTACGCCCTCTCCTGCGAGCCGAGCCACCCGCTCGACGACGAGTACTCCTCGATGGACTACATCAACGGCTGCCTCGACTACCTGTCAGAAAGCGACCTGCTCTACCCGTCCTATGACGTCTTCTTTGGCGGCGGCAAGGGTTTGGGGGGTGGATACATGGGCAAGGACTCGGGCAGCCACATCCTGCGGCAGGACGAGATGGCGTTCCAGGTCGCCGTGCGCGGCTTGCTCTTCTCGCTGCCGTCGCCCGTGAAACGGCGGACGCACCCCACAGGCCGCGGCGGCGACGCCCACAAGATGTTCTACCCGACCTATCTCAAGCTGTGGCGGAGCAAGGAGGAGCTAGAGGGCCTGGTGGATCTGTGGGCGACCAAGATGCTGAAGGGCGAGGACGGCGCGGCACCGGAGCCGTCGCAGGCGTTTGCTGTCAAGGACGGTTCGTCTGCGTTCCGCAAGGTGCTGAATGGGGGGGCGGCCCAGAGGAGTAGTAATGGTGGTAATGGATTGGTCGGCGGTAGTAGTAGTCAGGCTCCTCCTCCCGCCTCCTCCTCCTCCTCGTCCGCGGCGAGGCAAGCGAACAGCAAGTCCGATGGACAGTCTCATGCAACCCCCCCTCCTCCTCCTCCCTCGACCCTCCTCTCGCTGGGGAGTGCGGCGCGCCAGGAGCTGCTTCTCGAGCGGCTGCCGTACATGGCACACATCGCGCGGCGGCGTAAGCGGAGCACGTTCGGGACGATGCGGATCAGGGACCTGGAAAAGATGGTGTCCTTCCAGGGTATCGGGCCGCTGGGCGCGGGGGAGGATGAGGGCGAGGACGGCGCGGACGAGGATAGTAGTGGCGGTGGAGGAGCCGGCGCGGCCGAGTCCTGGGCTACGGACAAGCCTACCGAGGAGGGGAGCCCGCGCAAGAAGAGGGGCTTGGGGGCGATTCTGAGTGGCGGCAGCAGCAGGGCAACTGTGAATGGGAGGAATGAAGCGGAGGAGGCACCGAGTTTGCTGCCGTTGCAGAGTCTGGTCATTAGCGATGATGATATTGAGGATGATTAGAGAGGGGCATATCATTAAATCGCTTTAGCTTAGGAAAGCTCAGGAAAGATGGCAATGGGATGGCGTTTGTTGTATTTCACGGATTGGGCAAGGGAAGGGGTTGGGGACAAATATGGGCGGGGGGGCAGGCCGGCGAGATAGTAATTGCACGCGTTGAGACTGATATTTGGCTTGCTATGGCGTTGTTGGTTGTCATGGTAAATGTTCATGGCGAAGACAGGATAACTCGAACACTGCGAACCCTGATGGCCAACATGGCTATCCTCGGCTCCTGGCGGTCGAAGATTGATTATCGATAACAGATAGCGAGAGCACTGGCCACCAAGCAAACGCCAAGGCCCCGGTCAATCAGGACTGGGGTTTATAAGGGCAAGTTTTGGAAGCACACTTCGGAGTAGGCCCGCTCAGACCGAACTCATTTCCTGCCTTTTACCGGATGTGACCGTGAGTTGGCCTCAAATACTCCATTCCCCAATCTTTGGAAACAACTCTCTGGGAGACCAGATTCGATTCTTCTTTTTGCACTTTTTTTATTTCATCATTTCGAGCTCGCAGCATCGACACATGTACCAATTGATATATCAGAAACTTTGCCCTCCCTTTTTGTTGTTCCAGAGTGTCTAGATGCTTTATTTGACCGCCCAAGGAAACCATTCCCGATTTCCAAATGCCATGTCCAACCCCAACAACTGACTTCCCGTGCGGGGTCGGAACCCGCACCCGCGCGGAGAGGCACGCGAGCGTCCCCTTCGGCCCAGATCCATGCAGCCTCGGCTCGGGAAGCCCCAGACGGAGCATGGCCGCCCTGCCTCGGCCTCGGAGCATAAACCGCGCCCTTGTTTGTTCGGCGAGGGGTGTCTTGGTGCTGTCATTAGGCGTCAGGGCTGTCTCTGTCATTGGCTGTCGGGAGTGGAACAGGCTAACGGTCTAACCAAGTAGCGGTGGCGGGGATTGTTCCAGGCCGGGAGGTTGGCCGACAGCACATCACATCAACACAGCAACACCGGGCATCAACACATCCATCATCCTCGTTCCATCCCCCGCCGACAATCCGTCGACTCGACATCGCATCAGACCACCACCACAACACCATGGCCGGACGGGTGCGCCAGCCCATCGACATTGGAGCTCTGGAGACATGGATCTCCAGGAACGTGCCCCGGATTGAGGTGCCGTTGGACGTCCAGCAGGTACGTACTCACACCTTAATCGTTGATCAGCGCCATACTGACTTTGTTCCCCCTCCCCTACAGTTCGGCTTCGGCCAGTCCAACCCGACCTACCAATTGACCGCGGCCGACGGCCACCGCTATGTCCTCCGCAAGAAGCCGCCAGGACGGCTCGTCTCCAAAACCGCCCACAAGGTCGAGCGCGAGTACCGCATCATCCACGCCCTGGCCAAGACGGACGTCCCCGTGCCCAAGGCCTACTGCCTGTGCGAGGATTCGTCCGTCCTCGGCACGCCCTTTTACATTATGGAGTTTCTCGACGGCCGCATCTTCGAGGACCCCATCATCCCGAGCGTGCTGCCGGACCACCGCCGCGCCATCTGGGCCGACGCCGTGCGCACCCTCGCCAAGCTGCACCGCATCGACCCGCGCGCCGTCGGCCTCGAGGCCTTTGGCAAGCCCACCGGCTTCTACACCCGCCAGGTCGCCACGTGGCGCTCCGTGTGCGACGCCCAGGCCGCCGTCTGCGACGTCGAGACCCGCGAGGCCGTCGGCCCGCTGCCCTACTTCTCCGACCTCATGGCTTTTTTTGCGGACGAGGCCCAGCAGCCGGCCGACCGCGGCACGCTGATCCACGGCGACTTCAAGATTGACAACCTCGTCTTCCACAAGACCGAGCCCCGCGTGATTGGCATTTTAGAGTAAGCCCGCCCCCGTCCCGTCCCCCCCTCCCTCTTTATTTGTCCCCTCCCCCATCACTAACCAAACTACCACCATTATCAGCTGGGAAATGTCCACCACAGGCCACCCCCTCTCCGACATCTCCAACCTCCTCACCCCCTACTTCACCGCCCGCCTCGACCCGCGCCGCTCCGTCAACGTCCACCCGGGCTTCCTCCCGCGCGCCACCCGCGGCCTGCCCATGCCAGACGACATCACAACCCTCTACTTCTCCGTCGTCTCCTCCTCTTCGTCATCATCATCGGTAGAACTAACCCTCCTCCACAACAACAACGGCCAAGGAGGCGAAAAGGGCGGGTGGGAGCCCCGCGACCGCAACCGCGAGCTGCAGTGGGCGCAGGCCTTCAACATTTTTCGGCTGGCCGCCATTTGCCAGGGGATTGCGGCGCGGCAGGCCGGGCGGCAGGCGAGCAGCGAGCAGGCGAGGCGGTATGGCGATGCCCGGGGCCCGCTGGCCGAGTTTGCTTGGGAGCTGGTGCAGAGCGCGAGGTCGTCGCCGGGGGGGTCGGGGTCTGGGTCTGCGAGGTTGATTCTGGTGGGGGTGGGGGTGGGAGAGGGAGGGGAGGGGGGTCGAGGTTGTGACACTTTTATGTTTTTGAGAGTGGGAGAGTGAGAGTGGGAGTGGGAGAGTGAGAGTGTGGGGAATAGAAAGAGAAGACAGCATTTGCATTTGGTTGTTATTGAATTTACATGGCATTGCATCATTTCAAGAGGTGTTCCGCCGTGCCTTCGTGGTTGGTAGCAGACAGGCTCCGTAAATAGCCAGCCAGCCAGCCAGGTAGGCAGGTAGGCAGGTGGCCATGGGAAAGCGGCTATGGAATGTGTTCTTGATTTACCTCTTGAAAATCAAGCATACACACACTCGCCAGTCAGCAAAGCAGCTCAATATGTATTTCCCGCTCATCATAAACTACCAACGGTAGGCAGGTATCTCTTCGCTGAGAGCCTCAAAAAGCAAAATAGATGTACACAGAGTGGCGGTGCCGTGTCCCCTCCCCATGCCTCTTCCTCGTCTGTCAACCTCGTTATGCCCAGCCAAACGAAAAACTCACTTCCCCATCTGCTATCCCATGACGACACATAGCAAATAACCAGAGTCAAAGCCGGAGTGGAGTGGAGACAGAATCCTTGACTCCCCCCTTTCGTTAAAAAGGTTGTCAAACTCGCTGCTTTCTTTTCCTCCCTCCCCTATCAGAAGAAGGGCGTCCGTCATGCTGCCTGTGGCTGTGTACATAGCCCCCCCCCCGACCGAGACAACCACTCCCAGCTCGCTTTGCAGCCCGCCGTTGTGGAAACAGGGGAGGGAGAAGAACTCCGGCAAGCCCATCTGTGCATTCACGACAAGGCCGTCCAAATCAGAATCGAGAAGTGAAGAAAGAAAGAAAGCCCGTAACCCCTATGCCCGGACCAAACCTTCAGTCCGTTAGAAACGCCCAATGTAAAACGCCGACTCCGCATCGTTGCCCATGCCATCCCGAAAACGAAGGTCCCAAATCAGAAAAAAGCAGACGCTCTATAGTGCTGTCCATGCATTCATTGTCGTGATGCTAAAATAAAATGGGAAAGAGAGAGAGAGAGGAGAAGAAAAAGGCAGAGCCCAAATTGTTGCCTCACGCCTGTCGTGTATTCTACCCTCCGGAAGAGGGCAGATGTATTAAGTTGAGGGTCCCTTTATATCCGAGCCGGGGCCTGGACGGAACCTCGGTTGTTTTGTGAATTTTACGCCATCCCACTGGACCCAGTTGTTTCCATTCGGCGTTCGCATTCTGATTATTGAATGCGGAAGGCTCCTGTCCGACAGAGGTGGGGCATGTTGTGTTGAGCTATTCCCGCCACTCGGAATCGTGGTTTGCCGTCCAAATTTCGGTGCCTGTGACTGCCGTGATAGAAAGGGTGACTGCTGTGGCCTCGAGCCCGCACTTTGCGGCCGAGGTGTGGACATCTCCGGTGTCGACTTTTGCAGTACAAACGCCTGTCTTGTGAACCAGCTGCCCTGCTACTGCATCTGGCCTTCCGCGCCGCCCATGTTCGGGGCCCCGTTGCCGGTGTTCGCATTGTTCTGGAAGTTTAGCCGGCCGGGTGGCCCGGTGGGCTGCTGCTGCTGCGGCGAGAATGTAAGCGTAGGGGCGTTGCCAAACGGCATGGTGGGGTAGTAAGTCGGGTTGTGATGCGGTTGCATTTGCATGGGCATTGGGTGGCCGGTTCGGAACCCGACGGAATTCGGATTCGAGGGATGATCATGCTGCAGAGCGGCGTTGGACGGGTGGCTTCCCTCCACGGGAGTGTAGAAGAGCTGCTGGGCGCCCGGCATGGACTGTCTCGGAAGGTACGGTGTCAGTAACCGATTCAGATTCTGTGCATACAGGCCAGACCAAGGCGAATCGCTGGGGGTCATTACACGCTCACGAGGAGTCGGGCTCTGCTGCCGAGGGGCCGAGGCTCCGGCCGAAGCACGGCTGGCCGGGGCGCTGCCAAAGACGCCAGTCGGGTGTGGGGGATGAAAGCTGCTGTGGCGGGCACGCGTTCTCCTTCGGGTTTCCGTAGCGTCTGACGGAGGCGACCTCCGTTCCCTGGGCTGGAAGGGTCTAGGGGTGGTGGTGTCCGATCCGCCTTCTTGCCGGGCTCTGAGACGGGCTGTGTCGCGCTGCTCCTGCTGTGCGAGGACGCGGAGAAACGCATCGTCACTGGGGCGTGTAAGCAGGATCGTCTAAATCACGGAGAAAAGGAGGAAGGAGGGGCGGGTTGCAACTCACACCGACGTCATAGGCTGATTTCCCGTGGACATGCGATTACGCATGCGGAAGATGTTGTGGAGCGACCGAAGATTGGAGGCGCTGGCGGGCTCTGAATGGACCTTGTCGCGGCAGTAGGGGCAGCTGTCAGACTCGTCGAACCATTTCTTGATGCAATGATCCCCAAAGACGTGCTGGCACTTGGGCAGACGCAACGGGGCCTCAACAACGCCCTCGGGGCTCATGTCGCCAAAGTCGTTGTAGCATATGACGCACGCTGCAGGGCAAGTTAGCACAAAAAGGCAAGCCTGAGTAGCGAGTGTTTAGGCGGGGCGGGGTCGACTTACTTCGCTCGGTCTCTTCGAGACTTTCCGGGTCCACACTCTGAAGCTGGGAGAGGGCCTGCTTAGACGCCACTCGCCGGTTCGATACCTGGCCGCGCAAGAGTTGGGCGGCACGGATGTGGTCCTCGGCCATGAGGGTGCGGAAATGGGAAGGATTGACGCCGCCGAACTCGTCAATGTAACGCAGCATCTGCTCCTCCTCGTCGGTGGACGAACCGAGATCTTCGTCACTCTCAAGATCCTGCTGTAGACGTTCCGACTGCTGCTGAATACGACGGGCGACATAGTGGTGGCGGCGAGTGGAAAGGCCGGGCGCGCCAGGAATCGGGGGAGGGCTCGCTAGCTGGTCAGGACCGGACGGGGGGTTGGAGAAGTGCGGGAATCCATTGGCACGCCGGTGTTCCATATTCGGATACTCCGATGGAAGCGGGAACTGGGGCATCAGAGGAGCCGCCGGCGATGGGCTGTCCCTGGACCCGGTGTTGGACGGTCTCATGGAGTCATCGGGAAACCGGAACGGGGGCGGGCGGTTAGCTGGAGCTGCTGCAGCCGGGGGGCTCGTCTCCCGTGAGTTCGAACTGGCCTGCTGGTTCGGTTGAGTCGAGTTCGGATTCAGAGACGGGAGGGTGAGACCGCGCCCGGCCGACGGGGGCGCGCCTCTATCTGCACTCATGATGATGGGCGGAGAGTGCGAGTTTGCAGGGTGACTCGGCCGACTTGGTTGATTTCCTTGACTCGGGCGATTCTCATCTGCCTGGCCTTGCCTGCCCGTTTGGTTCGAGAGCTGCGACGGTATGGGGAGGACGATCGAGGTGCGCGAATAGGCTGCGGGACGGGGGTAATAGTAGCCAAAGGACGGATACTGGTCGTGGTGGGGGAGGAAGAGCTGGTTGGGACCCAAGTGAGGTTGCACAACGCCAGGACCGCCAAACTGCGAATCGGGGGGTGATGGCCTCGAATGCGGGTGCGGGTGCAGCGCAGGCGCAGGCCACGGGGTGACCGGACCAGTACCCTGAAACCACGCCGCGCTAGCCGCGTGCACCGGGTCGTAGGAAGAATGGTGGGAGTAGGAATGCGAGTGGGAGTGGGAATGGGAGTGGGCGTGTGAGTGTGAGTAGGACTGCGGATACGGAAGCGATGGTGGTTGGAGGGGAGGGAGTTGAGACTGGGGCTGGGACTGGGAGTGAGAGTCCGGAGACTGAGACTGAGATTGAGGCTGGGGTTGAGGTTGACGAGGCTGGGGTTGATGTTGAGGTTGAGGTTGTGTTTGAGATTGAGGTTGAGGTTGAGGTTGAGGTTGAGATTGCTGCTGCTGTGTTTGCGTCGTTTGCTGCTGCTGCTGCTGTTGCTGCTGCTGTTGTGGGTGGTGTCCGCCGCTACTAGCCGATGAATGGAAAGACCGGTTTGGAGGGGCAGACGAGGGGTGCCCCGTGTGTGACAGCTGTGGCAGCTGGTGTGGCATCGGGTGGAATCCAGGGTCAAAGTGCGGAGGAGGAAGGCTCGACCCGTGGTGGTGTTGCTGGGCTCGGTAATACGGGCACCCCGCGTGCTGTGGTAGCCCGTGGAAGCCTGGGCCTGGCACCTGTCCCGCCAGTGTCGGGCCCTCGGCCTGGTGCATCATGAAATCCATCTGGTCCAGCGCTGCCATGGCGCGTCGTGAGCCGCGAGTCGTGAGTACTCTGACCCGACAACCAATCTCTTCAGCCCTCGCTCCTCGCTTTTCAGCCCCCCTGCACCGCAATTCACTTGCGGCCGCCTGCAGTTGTCCTCCTCACCTAGGTCCTCTCGTTCGCAGTGCAACGCTCGCGCAACAAAGGGAGGCCGGTTTCTGCCGCCTCTCTGCTGCTGCTGCTGGTGCTGCTGCTCCTCCTTTTGTTCACCCTCCTCTTTTTGAACCCCAAGCAAGTCAAGCTGGGTCGGTTGCCTGTCCTGTCCAGAGCCCAAGCGTCACCGTCCCGAGTCAGGGTTTCCTTCGTCCTGCCCTGTGTTTTTTACCCTTCCAAAAGCCGTCAAGGGCGTGGTCTTTCCTACTTTCAAGGGTTGAGTAGGCCTAGAAATCGACGGTCGGTCGAGTTAAGGGGGGTGAAAGTGTTGGTCTTCCCGAAAACCGAGGGGCAAGGCTCGACGTGTGGCGGGCAGAATGACAGCCGTTGCATCCGTTTGCTGAGCCGAGCCGGTTGCCGGTTGCTGGTTGCTTGATCTGCCGCCAGGAAGTCGAAGCAACCTAGCCTATGCTTGGGTTTAGATAACACCAGTAATAAGACTGGACCGACACATTTGCTGGGCCTTTCGTCAACTTCGAGTCCTTCTCGTGACCCTCGGCTTCTCTCCCTTGTCTAACGGGGGCTAGTCGTTTCACGTGGGGAACGGTGGTGATAAAGGCCGATAAGATACGGCTTTGTCGTGGGCGGGGTGCGTGACAGGGGCACGGCGCTTGGCGGCGATGGCGATGTGTTGGGGAGACGAGAAGGGGAGCGAGCGGGAAAAGGGGCGGGGGAAGATTGAGCGAGCGGATGGGCTGGGGATGGCGTCGGTTTTGTATCATCAAGGGAGCCCGGAACGTATGGGGGTGAGGGGGCGCCAGGGCGGAGCCAAAGCAACCAAGGCACTTTCAGTCAGGCCCGGTTCACAGTCAGGTCACCGAGTCGCAACAAGTCACCTGGGCACCAAGCTTCCGGCAACCAACTCGCTTTGGGCCACAAGCAGGCAGGGAGTGCAGCCACTCAGACCCAGGGCGCTCCATACAGCTGGAGGGATCCTCGCACGTCTCGCGTCGCTTTGCCGGGGTACCTGTTGGGCCGTGGCCTGCGGCGTCGGTGGAGAATGCGACGAGCGAGTTACAGCACTGCGGGCTTGTGGGATGTATGAGAGTCCAGCGAGTCCAGCCAAGTCAAAGACGGCATCACTGGGCGAAGGCGAGCACAGGGGGGGTGGAAAGGGAAAAGGCATGTAACCTAGCGTTTTACGGTACCGCTCCGGCCTAGGCGTGGGCCGAAAGACAAGGGAACGCCACACGGCGCTGCTCCTCTTGTCTTAGGTGCTGCTAGCGAAGCGAAGGGCGAGGGGATCTACGAATACTCCGTACTAGTGTATGTAAGGTAACAAAGCAACACGAACGGCCTGGACGCCGCCTGCTGGATGCAGCAACCAGCGGCTCCCGTTTTGTGCCGGGGCCTGCCCGAGCCTGCCAGCATGATGATGATGGAGGGGCGACGAGCCGAGCCAGGGAACGCGGTAATTTACCGTATTGGTGCAACCCCCCAACCATGATCCGGCCCCAGCTGATCTGATCGCTGCTGCTGGCCTTCTTGTGCATCTCCTCTCACTCCCCGTCTCCCCGTCTCCCGCCCGCAGTCAGGCATGCCCAAGCAACCTGAGAGCGGGGTCTCAATGCACTGTGGACGGCAATCAAATGAGAGGCGTTGAGAAGAGATTTGGGGGGGGCGCTCTCAGTGTCGTCGCCCAACGTGATTTGGGCGTTTGCACATCGCTCGTTGTGCCAGTCCTGCTTCGCTTCACAACTCCGGTTGCGGGAGAGTCCGGTGTGCGGTGCGTGCGTGCGCGCGTGCCACTTGCCAGCCTCAATGCAAACCTTGGTCAAGGCTGCATCGCCTGTCAGATTGGATGTCCACTGCCTGTTAGCCGGGGCCAAACGTCCAGAGGGGCGGGAATGCAACAGGCATTTGCGCCGGGCGCCTTTGTGTCTGAGAGCGACCCGACGAAAATGGGGCGGCTTGCGGTGATGTGGCGGCCCTTGCTCGGTTGTTCCGTGCCTGCGACGTCTGGAATGGGAGACCAAGCGCCGCCGTCTGGATATAGCCTAGGAATGAGACAGCCAGGAATTGCTGCTTCCGAGCTTCCGTGTGAACCGCCCATCATCATCATGCTGTGTGTCAGTTGTAAGCCCGGAACCGCGTGGGACTGGGGCGGCGGACAGGGTCACAAGAACTGGAAAGGCAGGGGGGGATCTTCAAGTCTAAAAATGACCTGGCTCCTGGCCAAGGCGCCACGCGTGGGTGTTGAACTGGTTTGCTTTGGGTGTGTCTTCCGGGTGTTCCGTTAATCTGTAGTGCCTGTCTGGTGTTCGCCCGAGGTTGTCGATGTTTGAATGACGGTGAAAGAAACAGGGAGGTAGGAAAGAATGATGAAACCTATTATTTTTTTGGCGCCGAAACCCCGAATTGCTGTGAACTGTGGAAACGGGCGAATGTGGCTCATCATGCTCACTCATCATATTCCATTAACTATTATTAATACTCACTTTCCAATCATGTCATGTGGCTTTTTCCACTTTTGCTCTGCCTGGGTACCACACAGCTGAGACCCGACTCAATTTGTTTATTAATATTTCGAGACGTGGTCGGCAACTGTTTCCATGCTTGGTCGCAAACCCCCCGACCCGCAAAAGGCCCTTGTTCGTCAATATCGAGCACCACACCCAAACTGTCTCGCAACTCCGACTTTGCCGCATCCTATCGGGATTATTATTACCAAGCCCTCCGTACGGATACCAGCACACGAAACAACAACGCTGCAATCCGCACCGGATAACTCATTCCACCGGCGTGTCCCCAAGGGGCAAATATACCGGAGCCTGCGGGGCAATTTCATCGGTCTTATTCGATGCTGATCAATGACTAGCCAACTACCCCGACGAGTACCAGCCAAAACCGAGGCTGCCGCGGCCGACGTCGAAAATCACGGAGCGACTGTGTATCCAAGCCCGGGTGATTATTTATCAACCTCCCTTCTTCCCTGCCAAAACCAGGACCCCAACTGTCAAGTCTTCAAGTCCCCTCTGACCAAAGAATTCACAGATCGCCTGCTCCTACCCTGAGGGCTCAAGAACATCGCTCAAAAGCTCACCCTTGTTCGCATTCATGGCTTACATGGAATAGCCCCTGTCATCGGAGTCCCGATCTATTGGCTGTTGCGACACCTGAACGGCGCCTCGCAAACTGATTCGCTCGACAACAGACAGCATCCCAGGGCCGATCCCTTACCCCTGCCCGGATATGATGGAATCACTCCTTATCGGGACCGTTTCCATCATGACGACGACGACCTTCTGCGCAAACGATTTGAATCGAACAAGGCTAGGAGGAGGCGCAAGCTGAAATACGTAAAGAGAAAGAAAATCCCGCGGATTTGCGTCGCGCAAATGGACTTGAGTTTCTCCCAAGCCGGCTGCCACGGATGCCCAAGCCCTCGATGGTGCGTTGTGCTGCGCTGATTTGTTTGATGCTCACCCGACATTACCCCTCCGTGGACCCCTCCTCGTTTTTAATGGGCCTAGAACACAGGCCTTGGAACATTACGTGGGGAGACAAGCGAGCGATCGAATTCGACCTGTGGTGGTGCCATTGCAAGCTGGCGAGGCAAATGACCAGTCTGCAGCGCATGGCTTGATCATGGTTGCTTCAAGATGACTCTGCCTTTTGCCTCGGTTGCCTCAGAGCCTCATTACAGGCATTGGCAATGCTACTGTCTTGTCATCCCTGAGGCAGGAATTTCAGACAGACTGCCCGGCTAGAGCCAAGTGGTCAAATAGCTGACTCGCCCACCAACCCGCCTCTCAACCCCTCACCAGCCACCAACCCATCCCAGCTTGGCGAGCACAGCAGGCTTGACACCGCCAGTATCTTGGACGGCGCACTCTGGCCGGGCGAACTTGGACATGCGGGATACAGATGACAGCTGCTAGCTGACTCGCAAACTTCGGGTCAGAACGCGAGATCAAGTCATTATTACCGAGAAAGCGGCCACGCTGTCCCATTCAATCCTGGGACGGCTACCGACGTCGCACTACCATCTTTCACGCATCGCTGACCTGCAATAGTCTCGGAAAAAAGTCATATATCGCACCGTAGCGTTGGCTTGTGCGCCAGGACCATCGGCAGCCTGGCTCGCCTGGGCCTCACTCACCCGTCACCCTCTCGCACCTCGTTGTCTTTGCCACCACCCGACGCCTGTTCACCGCATCCCCGCAGCAAATAGCGCATCTCGGCCAACGAAAAAGGCCCGCCAGCCGCGGGGCCGGAATCTCGCTCCTGTTTCGTCTCGGTTTGCATGGCATGGGGGGGGGGGAAGCAATGTGCTTTCAAGACGACGGGCGCCAGGGGTGCAACATTCGTTCAGATGGTTGCAGCAACCGGCCGTTTCTCCCGGCCTGCCTCCATTCTTCATGAGCCAACTTGACGAAATTGACCCGCCCGCTCCGCAAGAAACGACATGACGCAAGTGCGCCCCTGTCGCATCACAAAACGGACCCCAGTTTGCCTGGGCGTTTGCGTGTGCCAATCCATTCCATGCGTAAGAATTAGACTATCCGTTTGTGAAAAATAAAGCGCCATGTTTCGTTCCATCTTTTTTTTCCCCTCAAGCTTACGCCGACCTTGGGTCAATCGTACTTCGGGCACGGAGCGGCGAATTGAGCGGGCTTTCCGTCTCCGGTCCTCCGTCTTACGGCGACAAGTGGGGGCCGGCCTGGAGCCGGGCCGGAACCGCCGTCGGGCCCGAAGAGCCTGCCCCAAATAACACCCAGAACCACACCGCCAAACTGTCCGCCGCACCTGTAGTAACACTGCCGCCTCAGTGGGTTACGGCGAGGACCTTTGCCTCCTTGTCTTCGGCTTTCCTTTTCTGGTTTTTTTTTTGTATTCGCGGGGCGTCTTTGACCTCGCCGTCACTTTTTCTCCACGCCCAGGTGTGATTCATGCTGGCGATATCTGAGGGACGAGCACTCGGAGTTGGCGCTGCTGCCCGCATCAGCCGTCTGGCTCTAACCACCGTATACAATATAAAGAGACATAAAAACAACAGACACCGGGGAGATCAAGCAACAAAACACTCAACTTATTTTGAGTATGCGTGTATTTCCCCAAGTCTTCCGACCGAAATACCCAAGGTGGTGACACAGTCGATCGGTACCCGACGATAGCCTGTTGGATACTACACGTCATGTAATATGCTCCGAATTCGTGGCCGAGAATTGCCCCGTTGCCTTCTCCCGGACCCTTTCGCCTGATTGGGGAATCGAATCCATCAGCTTTTTCACTATGGCAAGAGCCGGTTTTGATGAATACTTTCGGGCAAAGATACTGATTGCCAGTACCACTTTTCCTTTTCTAAACTTTTTTGAGGTGACCTCCCCAGTACCGCGCGCGTCATGGTGGTAACCTCTTGTCCACACATGGTTCTCGAGGGGATTACGAGGCCAGGAAGGTGGACACAAAATTGCCAGCGTTGACTCCAGCCTTCAAACCAAGTTCCTACCTGGTATTGGCAGTGATTTCACATAAAAGGATCCTTCTCCATCATCTGTCTCGCCGGCACCGCCTCATCAGTAAACCTATTCCCCAACCTCATCCCATTCATCGTCAATGCTTTCAAGCCGACGGTAGCAGGTATACTACTTACCGCAGGCAAAGAGCAGCGCCCCACACATAGCTGAAACCCATCGCTGATGTAATATCCGTTTTGCCTCTCCGCTTGTGCCAGGCCACGACGAAACCCTTCAACTACCGCGTTGCAGTTACAGCAGTTCCAAGTTTTCCACACCACTTTGGTCACTTGCTCGGTAGCCACGGTCAACATTAGATAGACCTATGCTACAACGAGTACCCAGCAGTCCCTACCTACAATTGCTATACAAGAGGTTGCAACAGTAGACAGGCGGGCTCAAAGTATATGTATGCCCGAGTACGTAAGGTAGGCATCGCAAAACTATATATTTCTCCACACTACTGCCCTCTTCTTCCTTTGTCTTTTTAGCGGAAACACCACCCCCGCTATTCACCCCCTCTGCCTCTCGTCTTTCAGCCCATCATCAGTGGTACCACTACCACTTTTTGATGGTGGCAGTAGGATGATGAGTGGGGGGCGGGGGGCGGGGGGCGGTGAAAGGGTCTTGAGAGTGGCCTGGCCAAAAGGGGTAGGACCGCTCTGACGAGGCAGAGCTAGTTGCTTCGAATGCTTGATTATACCCCCAAGGTACTAACATCTAGGTGGTAATAAGGGGGCCGGCAGGAGGCAAATATGTTGAGGCTTTGGGGTGTCACGGGAAGGTGGGAAGGGGTGAGAGGTTAGAGAGGACGTAGTAGATGGCATTGTCGACGACTAGGAACTCAACACGATAGATTTAGCTAGCCCGGGCTGATCTTGGGTAGTATCGGGGGACAACCAAGCCCAAGATACCTTCGAGTCGGCCGGTTGAAATACATGCCTCAGGGGAAAGGAGCGTGCATACAACATCCAGCATTGGAAGAAAGGCACGATATTGACTTTGCTCAAAAACCAGTCTTTCTATTTGATAGTGGCCAGGTGGCTGTTGAGGTCACCGACAACTGAAAGCTGAATCCCACAACAGACACTAACCACTCACACAAAAGCGAAACATGGCGATATATAATTCTTCGTTCCTGTCTACTCTCCTCCTTCCTACTCATCCTCATGGTGTAACAAAAACCTTCATCTCTCATCATAGCTCACAAACCAACCCCCCCCCCCTCTACTACTTCTTCACAAGCTTATACTTCCCCCCAACAACCTCCATCTCGCCCTCGCCCACCTTCTCCCCCAGGAAATCCTGCAGTTCCTCGTTGCTCCAGGGGAACCCGTCGGCGATGAGCATCTTCATCATCATGGCCATCTGGGCCAGCGGCATGCTCGCGCGGGCGTTGGTCAGCATGCCCTGGATGTAGCGCCAGTACATGTCGCGGCGCTCGCGCTCCTTGGCCGACAATCCGGCGTTGGCGCCGGAAGCGGGCTCGGGTTCTTCTTCCTCCTCCATCGGTTGGTCGACCGCCGCGCTCGCGGTATCAGCAGCAGCAGCGGCGGCGGCGGCAGCGGCGGCGGCGGTGGTTTCGTCGTTGAGTGTCTCAGCCACGACGTAGGAATTGGTTCCGCCCGCCACCCGGCGGAGGACGCCCTTGCCGACCCAGAACTGCAGAGCAGCGGCGATGAGGTCCTCGTCCATCTGCAGCAGCTCATACAGCTCGTCAGCAGATTTCTGCACCGGCGGCGCGTTGTCGTCGTCGTCGTCGTCACCGTCACCCCGCTGAAAAGCATAAACCACAGTCGCCTCGGCCGTGCTACAATCAACCGTCACGGTACGATCGCTCAGCTCCAGCTCCACCCTCGCCTGACCGAGCTGATTCAGCCACGTAAGTTTCCGGTGCGCCTTGAGGCGCTCATACCCTTCCTCATAACGGCGCTGCTGCTCGACGACCGCCTCGGGCAGCAGGAAATGCTCCCTCTCCAGGCCAGGCCAAAACAAACGCGACAAGATCTTGGCGCGGTACTCCATTTCTCCTCCCTCTCCCTCTCCCACAGACGGCCCAGGCGTCTCAGGCACCACCACCACCGCCCGAGGCCTCTTATTACCAGCCCCCTTGCCCCTCCGAATAGCCGCATCCACCCTCCTTGAATCCTGCACATCCCGAATCATCACATCACAATCCTGCAACGCCGCCTCCCCAAACCGACGCTTCAGCAGGTCAAGCACCCGCAATTCCTGCTCAAACCGACCACCTGCAGATTCACCACTGCTGCTGCTGCTGGCAAGGAGCAAACGCCCCGCCACGACAGCAGCAAACTCCTTGATAAACACGTCTCCGCTGCCCAGGGCCGAGATGAGGGTGCCAATGACGTCCTCGCTGCGCGGGCGCTTGTAGTTTGCGCCTGCGTCGATGGGGTCCGGGAGCCAGGACATGTCGTCCCAGTCGAGGAGGTCTGCCGCGTCGTCGGCGGTGCGGTGGCGGGCTTGTTGGGAGGGGTCGTTGAGGAGGAGGGCGAGTTCGACGAGGTTGGTGGTGGTGGTGTGGTCAGGGGTTTGTTGGTCTGCCTCCTCCTCCTCCTCCTCCGGGGTGCTGTCTCGTCGTCGGGCAGCACGGGTTCGGGGGGTTCTGATTGAGGGTCCGGGTATGGTGGTTGTTGTTGTTGGGGTGGTGAACGGGCCGAGATCTCCTCGAGTGCGCCGTTTAGAAGAGCGGCTGGCTTCGTCTTGTCGGGGCTTCTTCTCCTTTTGTCGTTTCCAGACTTCCTTGACCTTTCTCGCGGCCCTCATCTCTTCGGGGCTGGCAAGGAGCCCGGTCACGACCACGCGGACCGAGTCTTCGCGCTGGCAGAGGTACAGCTGCAGACCGGGCTCGACATGGCTCAGCAGGACCTTGCTAGGGTCGAGAGCGTGGAGCGTGCGGATGATGGAGATGTACGTCTGCAGGATCTCGAGTGTGCTACAGCCGGGGTGCAGCAGGCGTGTCTGCAAAGCACGCGAGAAGCTATCTGTTAGTTGTTTCCTGCGGGCTGCGGTGGTGATGGTGGCGCGCAGGTCGTCCAGTGCCGGCCGCGAGGCGGGCCATGCTAGGACAATGTCGAACAGTTCCCGAGTCCGCAGAGCCGCCAGACGCCCCAGGGCAAGAGACTGGTACGTCTTGAGGTCCGCCAGAGACACTGGTAACGGGCCCTGGGGATTGGTGGAGATACACGCCAGGACTTCAAAGCTCAGGCGCGCAAAGTGGTTCTCCACCCAGTCGTTGAGAGACATGATACAGGGTGACGCCACGGACAATGAGGCGCCCCTTGAGATTGTGTCTATGGTGGCCGAAAACGAGCGGGTGTCTGGCGGCGACCAGACGCCGGCGTACGCCCCGGTTACAAAAGCAGACATCATGGCGTCCATGACCTCAGCAAACAAGACCTGGAACCGCTCCCCAGCCAAGCCTACGTTGTGTAGCTGCTGGACGAGCTCAACCAGCCGCTCCCTCGCGGCCTGGACCTGCAAGTCATCCGGCCCTGGTGGCGCCGGTCGAGTCTGCCCTCGGCCCACCCCGGGCTCCTCTGGAGAGGGAATGCCGAGAATGGTGCCGGCAAGACGCACCAGAACAGCTTTTACAGACCTCACCAGCCCCTCTGAAGTCGAGTTGCTGACAAGCGCATGGAGATCGCGACGGAAACGCGCATTGAGCAGCTCAGCGTCCTTGGCTGCCTCCGGGGAGACATCGGCCAGGCGGGCGAAGCCCGACAGCAGCTGGTTCAGGCCGTAGAAGTAGAGACGCAAAGCCGCCTCCAGGGTCCGGATACTGCTCATAACAATCACCATGTGTCTCTCATAGTAGTTGCCTTTTTTCCTACCCACCCGCCAGCGGGCGTGACCCTGCTCCTCATCATGATCACTCTCCGATTCATCATCCTCAACCGCCCGATGATGATGATCATCAACGCACCCAGCCAAAAGGGGGATCACGTGCTGGGAAAAGTGCGCCCTCACCTGGCGGACGTGCCAAGCGAGGATGTCGTCGGTGCGGGTGGCACGGGGCAGCAGGGAGCCGGCGTTGGCCAGGAGGGCAAAGGCGTCGTAGAAGTCGCCAGAGCCTACGTCCCGCCCCCCGGACGATGATGACTGGTGGTAGTGGTGGTGCGACTCGGCGGCAAGGGTGCCGAACGAGTCGTCGGCGGTGGCGGACGAGGGCAGGGCGATGTGGGCGGTTACAAGGTTCCATGCACGGTCATAGGTAGCCTGGTGGTCTGCCGGCGGGGGGGCGAGCGAGGGGAAGAGTGGCTGTGCTGTTGTTTGATGCGGCGGCTCAGGGGCAGTCCTTCGGAGGAAGGGGTGCTCTTGGGATTGCTGGCCGAGCCCAGAACTAGTTGGCGTCGACTGAGGCGTGGGCTGGGCGACATCGGTCTGGAAGACGGACTGGAACACGCGCCGTTGGCGGTCCCTCCACTGGGAGGCAACTGCAGCCGGCATGCCGGGCGCTGTGATAACTGCCGGCCAACTACCCTATCCCCGGGCAGAGTTATCTGTCTGTGAGTTGCGCTGGGCGCGTGCTGCGGCAGGCTGCTGGCCAGCCGTGATGTGATGCCCGCCAACTGGCTGCGTGGTGGGTGCCGAGGGCTGCCAGACAGCAACAACAAACAGACACTGAGCACTTTCTACACTTTCTCGTCTGCAGGTCGGGCGATCAGGCCTGGCAGATCTGGCAGCCTGGCCAGTCGAGGTTGGCCTGGCGGACACTGAGTGGTCGAGAGGTGGGCGGCTGGGACGGTGGCCCAGATGGCGGCCCCAGGTAGCCACAGATGGCACGTGGTGGCGGTGTGCCGGGTCGCTTGCGCTCGCTTGGGTCGTCGTCTGTGTGTCGGCTCTGGTCGCCTGTGGCGCGGCCCAGTCGTCGTGCAGACCGTTCAGTCTCGAAGCTTTGGTCGGCGGCAGGGGTTGGATGGAGGTGCAGGCGGGAGGATCAAGGGCTTGACTTCCGTCAAAGTGAGGCTGGATCAAGCCTGGATCCCAGCCCGGGGTGCTACTCAAAACGTGGGGCGGGCTTCTTCCCAGCTGAATGCCAAATGCCGATTGCTGAATGCTAAAGGTTGGATGAATCCTTCGTTGGGCGTGACGCGATGACCGTTTCTCGTCGTTTCTCGGAAGCGAGCTTCAAACCGTGGATCGGCCCCAAATTCCAATTTCCATCGAACCTTCAACGGCTCCTTCTGCAGATCGGCACCACTCAGGCTGTGTACCACCAGGTATTCAGTACTAAAGCAAGGTAGCACTGACTCTGGCTCTGATCGCCGACAATCAATTGTTGAGTGCCCGTGGTCGGCGATGGTCTTTCTGGAAGCTGCGGCCGGGGTCACATTCGAGCCACATCCATCCCACTGGGCTGCGGTTGCCGTTGCAGTCCCGCAGCGATTAGGCGCCCGCAGGATCGGACGTGCACGTGGAAACGGCCAATGGGAGCGGCCTGCCCGGAGAGAGAATCTTTTTGGTGTGAGTGCGCGTGTGAGTGAGTGAATGCCCTGTGAATCGCGCTTGTCGGTGAAACGATGCAATGCACGCACGCACGAACAACCCACCCTTCCAACTTATTAGCCGCGATAACGCGCGCTAGCAGCGGGTGGAAATTAGCGTAAATCCTTCTGCGAATTTTCAAGTGTGTATGTATTTATCCAAAGGGTTCATCAATCGAGTTCTTCCCCTCTCCTAGTGAACCGCATACATGCATGCATTGGAACTTTGCCGATATGTATGCTCCAGTTTTCCGCCCCCAACTTTGGACCCTGTTCTGTCCATAGCAGTTACCCACCTCACATTGCTTGGACACTTCTTGCGGCATGGATGATGGTGCAAATGCGGCACATGAAGCGACTCTAACCCCCCAGCAGAAAGGAACTTCTTCTTCACCAACTTTTCCTTTCGCGTCCCCGGAAACACCCCCTCCACTTCCCGCGACATATCAGTTAGTTATATCCGTGAATATTCCCGTTTACCGCGTTGCCTGGATCAGGAAAGCCCCCGTCCCCAGTAACCAACTAAACTCCATCCAGTAAGGGTAGTTAGATCCCAGCATCACCATTTCAATCACTTCCCCCCTCAGTGTGGTTTTAGACGAAACCTTTTCTATCGTCTAGCCAGATTCAGTCAAGACGTCGCCCGCCCCGTGTTGTGTTGTACATAGTGAGATGCAACGGCCGATCCTCGGTGTTTATCTCCAATAGTTTAACTGCAAACACCTGTTCTCAGACATGGCAACAAACAAGGATGTTGTGGAATTGAGACCTCCCCGAGGAGCGTGCGTGGGATGTGCCGGTTTAGCGGGTCTATCCGTATCCTTGTTACCGTCATACAGAATATATTCCCGTTCCCCGTTTCTTAAAAAAACAACGATAATTTGACTAAAAACCTCGTCCCCAACGTGTCGACAACGACACAGAGATTCCGGTACGGCCCATGTACATTGGCCAAGCCAAAAGAAAAAAAACGAAGAGACACCCCGCGGGGGGGCACGATTGATAACATCCCCAATTCCACCACGATCCTACCTCCTGATCTGTCACTACTAGCACTAGTCTAGTTAGTCATGTCTTGTTTTTGGAACGGCATCTTCCCTTGAGCCAAAGAACACACAGGGGGGATTCCGAGTCGGTGTTTACAGAAACCGAATCCAATCCGAGTCAGGGGTGAGACATTCCCCGGTGATACTGGCACTTAATCTCCTTAATCACCGAGTTGCGGAAAACTTCCGTTGTCTGTGATGGTGCACCTCTGTGATCGGATCCAGGCCCACCCAATCCGAGCATGTCCGGAATACTGAAAAAACAACTCGTCTCCTCAGTCGCCCCTGTTAGACAGGTATGCATGTACATAGAAGCATGACAGTACCTAATTAAGGCACAGACAGGTTGACGAACCACGTGGTGGTTGTGGTTTGGCGGCACGGACCGGTATGAGCGGCCTGCCTATACCATAGTTAATAAACTTACTCCAGACTGCCAACCTTCCCTCCATACGCGGGCGTGCCGACGTGGCCGCGTATCCGCTTGGCCGGCCATGTCCTCTCGTGGCGCAGATAACCTTCTAGAAAGGTTCCTTCCCGGGCGACGAGCCTGTCTCGTGGGGTTCCGTCCGCCAGTGCATGTTTCACATCCCGACCCCCTCGGCCAAGCCAGCCAGCCACTCACTCTGTCGCTTCACCCCGCGTCGTAGGAATCGCGAATCGAGGCTGTGCACCCCCCATCGTGCTTGTTGTCGCCGTGTTGTTTCGTTTCGCATAGAGACGGCGTGTGGCTGCGCAAAGAGCGACCGGGGACATTTGTTGCTGCCTGCCGCCGACCCCCCCACTTATCCCGGGCGCTCATGCCGTCTCCAAGGTGTTGGTTCGGCCGAGTGACAATGTTTGCGCCGTCCTCTCGTTCCCCATGCACCGCCCGTTGAGGCCGGTCTAGTGGGGTCATCTTCGGCTCCGAAACGGAAGCCATGCCGGACCATCTGCCGAAAAGAAGAAGAAAAGAAAAGAAAAAACTCCAACACTACGTTGCAGCGACGACGTTGCAGCACTGCTAGCGCTTTTCCAGACGCTAGTGACCAACGTTGATCCAGGTACGTACGTACCTTAGTTATCGTCACCAATTCGCAGACAGCCAGCGATTCTTCCGCCAACCAGCAGCGTTTTCATCAACCATCTGAACGTCTGCCAACAAGCTCACACCCGAATCGTCGTTCGACATGCCAAGCGGTGGGTCTGCTGCGCGCTGAGTGATACGGCATGCTGCGGCAGCCGTTGGAGCTTGTCACCCGTCGTAGAGCCCAACCTTTTGACAGCTGCGTCTCGGGCGGTTGGGACCGTGTTGATGTCGTTCTCTTCCCAATCAGAGGTGCGTGTTTGGTCGATGGGGGTTGATCAAAAACTGGGCCTGTCATTTGGCGGATGGGCCGTGCGCTGCATGCATCGGGCCCCTGCATGGCTGCATCGATCCAGCAATCCGACTCCTTGGGAGCACGTACCTAGTTCTTACCAGGAGGGGGTGGTTACAACCCTGGCCCAAGAGCCAACCACAACGCGCGCCCTGGAGAAACGGCTGAACAGTGTCTCCGTTCCCCGAGAAAATACTTCTATCGGGGTGTGCACATTCGAGGCTGCGGGTTGCTGGTTGGAGACGGAGCAAGTGCGCAAAGACTTCCATGAAGAAAAACCGGTCAAGTTCTTGCACGGAATAGGGTCCAGGTCCGTTCCCTGGACATGGTTTCGCACCCACTCGGACCTAGGCCCGATCCGCACCAGCAGCGGTCCACCCTGTCGTGGGATGGTGCCCGGCGAATGAGATCGGCGACTGGAATGCCGGGGCAAGCCGCCACGGCCCGGCGGGATGCCCTCCGCAATATCGACCGAGCGCGTCCGCGAAGACCGGGGGGCCGTGGAGGGGCCCGTTCATGTTCATGTCTCGGCCACTCCAGCAATTTCCAAGAGGTTGGGGGCCGCTCCTGAGATTTCAGGTTTCTGAACGACGAGATCAGGATCAACTTTTTTTCCTCCACCGCCCGTGCCGCCCCTTTCCCCCGGGAACCCCGCGATATGGGATTCGAGAAAGGTTTTGATGGTGTGATTTCAACCATCGCATCATCAACGGCTGTGCCGCAGAGACCGTTGGTCGGGGGAGGGGGCTTCGGCATTGCGCGTTGGGGCTAGTCCGTGTGTTGAACCGGGGCCCTGGCGCCCGACAGTCGCCGATACGGCGGCGCGCCGGCCCAACACCTTGGTCCGTTCGGTGATGAGGAGGTGGTTGGGGGGCGCTACATTCAATCGAAGGGACGGCGTCGCAACCGTGTGGTCAGGCTGTGGGTATTCTGTAGCATCGAGTGTGGGCCCGACCCGACGCTCGGGTGTCTCGGCCAAGACATTCTATTTCAGGAGAGGCTGTGTCTGTCCGCACCGCACACGGGGGCTACCTTGCAGAAGTTTCAAGCCGTGATCTGTGGATGGTGAGATGAAGCGAATGCGTTGAAACATAATGTTCCGAGGATTCGATGCCGGATTTCAGTCAACAGCATTCTCTCAACCGCTATTGGTGAATGCGACGTACCCCGACCATGCGGCTCCCCATGAGCCTCACTCAATAAGGCGTTTTCGAATCTAGTCTCTTCGGCCGCTCCTCATTGACAATCGTCAACCACACGCGACGATGGCAAGCCCTTGGCTCGCTGTCCTTGCAGCCCCCGGCTCGCCACCGGCATCCATGCCTCCACATGACCTTGATGGGCTATGCCACCCTGCTCGAAATAGTCGGTGAGAATGGGTTATCGTCAGAGATTGAGATGGCGCGGGGGCCGAAGTGACGTCGCTGCTGCTAGTATGACGCCCCCTGCATGGAAACAACGGCGGTCTTGGTCTTCACAGCTTTCGGGGCGATATCACCCCCGCAAAACGTGATGGCGGTGCCCTGCCCTGCCGCCCAGACCGGGCCATGACAACCTTCCGGTTCCGGTAGGCTTTGTCAGTGTTCTGTTCTCGTGGACGGAGGGGTGTGCGCTGAGAGAACCTTGTAAGTTGACGTCTCCAGGGAGGACTAGTTAGGGATCTCCCCGTGGCGACGGACGAGAGCTGCGGGCCGGAGTCCGAGCGGGCGGCTTGCGTGTCGTCTCGCTGCGTGCGTGTCTGCAGCGGGGGGACATTGGCAAACGGACAAACCAGACAACATCGTAAGCTTGCCGTTGAACGCGAGATGCCCCGTCTCTGTGTGGTGTGGTTGTTGTCGCGGTTGTAACTAATTTCTGTATGGCCGTGGTTGTTGGCCGGGCGTGCGTCATAAGCGCCTGGTGTCTGGATACAAGCTCTGCATGGGGGGCTAGACTACCAATGGCCGCCCAGAAAGCAAAGCAACACTCCCGTCACCACCTGAACACCAGGCACCCGCAGTGCCAATGCAGCTGCGGTTCCCGTGTAAGTGAACGGCAGTGCCGTGGCGGACCAACAAACAGCCCAGCATCCTTCCGAGGGCTTCAGGTCGAGCTGGCGGTGGACCTTGGCCGGCAATTGGGCGAGTTTGCCCTCTGTGCGCACGGAAGGCTGTCTTCCAGGTTGATAGGATTGATCCCCCGACCCGGGATTGGTCATCTGGAAGTGTGTCTGTCTGCTGGGCATTTCATGAGGGTCAGGGGGTGGCTGGCGGGGACAGGAGTGGCATGGAGAAGGTCGGGTGTTTTCCAGGTTGTTGGGCAACTTGAGATAAGTTCCGTCTTCACAGTAGGACTTGGAATTGCCGCCAGAACCAGAGTGGGACGGGAAGGATGAGGCCCTGGCTCTGGGGAACTTGAACCGGCAGCGGTGTGGGGTTCGGAGAGTGCGGGAAGGGACTGAGATCTGTTCCTTCCGCATCTTCCCTGCGATCAAGCACTGGCAGGGTCGGTCGCTGTCTCTTGGGAAGGATCTAAGCTAAAGTTTTTGGTGGGCATTTGTTGAGGATTTTGATCACGTCGGATCCCACCATCTTGGTGCGCTGTGATGTAGATATCGCCGTAAGAGGCGTCAATAAAGAATTTAGGTACTAACAGTAACATAAGATTTATCCTATCCTGCCCGCCCTCCCAATGCCCAGTCATGACCGCTATGGTATATAAGCGAAGGAAATATAACGAACGGCGATTTTCGCCCACATGTGCCTATCCTGCCTGGTATTTCCCTTTCTCCCGATGATGTGACTGAAGCCCCGATGTCGAGCCACCATAAAAAACCCAAAGAAAACAAGTCTAGCAACAGGTCCCCAAACATAGTTAAATACACCCCCATGCTCAAATTTGTACAGTGTGCTGAAGAAGAGAAGAGACGAAGAAAATTAGTTGCTGAAGTGGGTGTCGGAGTCGGCTCGAGTCCACGGTCCTGCTTGGTGTGTGGTGATTCATCGAGATGTCTTTCGAGTGCCACCACCCCCCGCCCGCCGGTTTAGTTGGAACCCTTTTTTTTGCACTTGTCGTGTAACAGGTGACCGTTCCTGGCTGTCGTCCGTGTGAATTCGGCGAAGCAGTTTGGGCACGATGCTTTCGTCGCCTGCCCCGACTTTTCCCGCTGGTGTCTGAGGAGGTTGCTGAAGGTCGAAAACTGCCGCCCGTTGCACCCATGCTCCCAACACTGCGGCTTCGGCCGGCTGTGCACCACTCTGACTTGGCCGTTTGCATCCGGCGGCCCTGGGGAGATGATTGGCGGCACCGGATACATCCCAAGGTTCGGGTCTGGCACGAGTGGCCTGCTATTCGGTCAAGCGTTAGTCTCTAGGTTCTGCTGCAGCTCCAATGGCGCGAGCGGAGACGTACCCATAATGCGACGGCAGGCTCGGGGCCGACGATGGCGGGTAGCCGTAGTCGGCCATGTAAGACTGTGCAGGGTAAGAATTGGCGAACATGTTCGCCTGGTTCTGGTCCTGGAGCGGCGGTGAAAAGGGCGGCAGGTAGTGCGGTGCCGCAGGCTCGGCGAGCAGCGAGATCTGAGACGGTGCCGTCGTGTACACGGACATGCTCGAAGCACTCGTCGTGATGTCGGCCAAACTAACAGGGGGCGAATAGACTGAGGAAGAAGCGCTGTCTGCCCTCCGACCGCGAGCATGTATCTTGGAGCTGTGCCGGGCTTGGTCTCGTTGCCGCTTCAATTCCCGCTGTTCCGCAGTAAGACTCGTCCTCGGAGGGCTTGCCGTAACAGATCGTGATCCGCTAGGCGGGGTAAGGCTGGCATCCGACCCGTAGTGGCTGAGGTCTGGGGGCATGAGGCTGCTCCCTGAATCCATCACTATTCCAGTAAGCACCGAACGCATACCAAGGGTGAAAACAGGAAAAGACGCGGGGCGGGGGGGGGGCGGGGGGTTGTACCTGGCCAGGTGAAGGATGATCGGGCACCCATGTTGAACGACGGGTCGTACGAAACGGCGACGGTACTGGTTTGGGGGTCAGTATCTGTGTGGGGGATATGCCAGAGGGCCAGGCGAGAGTCGTACCTCATTGCGTCTGTCTCGATCGATGTTAATGGGGGGGATGATGATGGCGCTCCGAGCCGGTCGTGTGCAGGTTGTAACCTGAGAAGAGGTGCGCCTTGGGCTTGCGATTGCTCCGTCTCGAACCACTCTGCGTCGGAAACCACTGCTTCGGATGACAGAGGTGGGAAGGATATTTGGTGTTGAGGAAGAGGGGTGGACAGGTAGCCCGGCGAGTGGGACAGGCTCGGACTTAAGTATGCGGGCGAGGCTAACCCCCGGGAGGATGGAGGTCTGCTGCTGGTATAGGACCCGGTTTCGAATGATGTCGACTCGGCAAGATGCAAGTTCTGTAGCAGGCCTTCTGTCGTTGACAATCCGCTATCGGCTCTCGATCTGGGTGTGCGTGAGTAAGAGTCGGCGAAGCCTTGGCTTGAGTAGGTCGGGTCCATCTTGGATATATAGTATGTAGGACAGGCGGGGGATGACTTGAACAAAGACAGGTACATACGTTGACCGTTGAGCTATGTTGATCGATGTCGCTGATGAAGGCGCGCGAGGACTTATATGAGAGAAGGTTGTCGATGGGCCTTTCTGGAGGCGGTGGCCAGGTAGCAAGATTTCCACGACGCCGTAGATCTATCTTTGGGGTAGCTTGAAATTCGAGATGCACCTCAGCCTCAAAGGTCGTGGAGAAGGGCCTGGACGAGCTAAGCTTATAAGTTGAGAGAGGCGGTACATCCCCCCACAATGCCATGGTGGTGCCGTGGGTGCAACGGGAGGGGGGGGGGACCCCGGCCAGGGCAATAGCACCGTTAGCCGGGGTGAAATAGAGTGTGTATGGCCGGCAAGGAACATGCATGTAAGTGGACAGCGAGGGAAGAGAAGGCCCACGGCAGGGGTGGTACGGGACCAGGGACGTGGGCTGGGCGTGCACGGGGGGTGTCCCAGGACAACTGACAGGGGTAAAGCCCACGCCCCCCTTCCATCCCTTTCCCTTACCCCAAGGCGGCGGAGAGGCATGGTTTTGTTTTGGGCGTTGTCAACGGCCTTACCGGGGAGTACGGAGCAGCACTCTTCCGGAGACGGCAGATGGTTGGACCTTGAACAGTCGCACTGACAGAAGAACCGGTGCCCTACATACATAGCACACAGTACACAACGAGGTGGTGGGTACTGGAAATACAATGCGTCCTCTGTGCTGTTTTCGGGGGACTTCCCCTTTGGGGTTCTGTCTTGTGGTGAAGCTGCGCAGCACTGGCTGATTGGGCCTTGCCCGAGCAGGGGCAACATGAGCGTGGCCGGCGGAGCGGCGGGGGCGAAACGACCGTGGCTGCTCTTAGGCTCCAGCATTTCTCTTGCTCGCCTGTGGACAACTGTGCCGCCCGCCGTGCTTTGGAACAGTGAAGTCAAATGTGCCGTGGCCGAACAGGGCCGCTCGGGACAGGCGTTGTGGCAGAAGCGGTAAGGAGCCTGCGTGCCACCTCGACCCATGCCCCAGTGTTGCACCTTGACCACACATGGCGCGGCTCACGGCCGTTTTCCGAAGGTCTGCGGTAAGCCGTGGCGAGTATTCCGTACGAGTAGTAGTTACATACGTCCTCGATAGACGCGCAAAACTAGCCTGTCGCCGGCGTCGGGCAGTCGACTCCTCGCGGCTGTTTGCTCGTTTCTGCGCGGCTGGCGTTTGCTCACACCGTTGCTTCTTCTTCCTGTCTCTCGAGAACCTGCAGCACTCCCCGACTTCTCGGGACAGGGGTGGACAGGGAGCGCGAGTCCCAGGGAAAGGTAGCCGGATAGTTAACGGGGCAGGATCAAAGGACGGCAGGGGGGTTGGTGAGCAAACGGGGGGCGGTCGACGCAAAACATTCAACAAACCGTGAAAGCGGACGAGGGACGCGGTTTCTCTTTGCGGTGCTTTCGAGTATCTTCTTATCAGATTGGGTTCCGGCTTACGGCTCGAAATCAGCGCATGATGTTCCCATGATTTCCCCATGATTTTGCTTTGGTCGGCGGCGGGGGGCCGAGGGGCCCCGAAGAGGTTGGAGGTGGGCAGAAAACTTGCTGGGAGCGGGGGGCAAACAATTGGAGATGAGAAAGGACATTGCCAGATTGACAGATTGGCGCGTTTGTACATAGGATCGGGAACCCTGTCGTCGGGTTGCTCTTTCCCGCCTAACTCCATAACCGATCTTATCGCCCCGGCCAATCGACTTGGCCTCAGGCCAGAGCACGCACGGGCCCTGGCGGCAAGCAAGCACCAACCACAACGCGGCCTCACAAACGAGGCCCCGCGCGTCTCTCGACAGCCCAGCCGGTAGGCGCAGCTAGGCCACCACTTGTTGCAAGGCTCTTTCCGGGACGGACGTTTCGCGCGCGCTGAGACTTGGGATGAGGCCAAAACGAGAAAACAAGCGACGCAGCCGAATCCTATCCGAAAACACGACGACGGCGCTCAGTGCTCAGTGCTCATTGCTCCGTGCTCCGTGCTCGCCCACCTTGATGGGTAATGTAAATGGATGCCAAGGCGCCATCCTCTGCAACGCTGGCCCCTTGATGTTGCGGTCGCGTCGTCGTCAGCGTTTTTCTCTAATGCTTCTGGAAGCCCACGGCAGCTGTCAGGGTCCGGCACAGCGCGTGCCAGACTCTGCTCTTGTGCGGCACTTTTTCCAGTTTCCACCCACCACCACCGCCTGTCTCGGATAACTGTCTCCTGAGTGACTTGCGACTACGACGACGACTGAGACTGCAACTGCGACTGCAACTACAACTGCGGCATCCTTCGCAGTTTCCATGTCACTTCGCACTAGCGCACTAGCGCATCACCGTTTCGCAGTTTCGCAGTTTCGCAAAAGAGTGCAGCGACGCAGCCCCGGCCACGCTCGGGCGGCGTTTCGTTTGGCTACGGAGCGCAGTCCGGGATCAGCTGGTTGACGGCACTTTGTCGGTCTTGACTCTTGGGTCCGTCCGTTGGGGGGTCGCAGATCTCACCCATCTCCACGAGCTCCATGTCCATTGCACTAAAATAGGCGAGGCTAGCACCAAACGCTTCACCTGCCCAACGAGGAAACGCTTGAAATTGGTCTCTCGAGACACACAGTCAACAAGCGATTATACATCGCTGAGTCGTCATTACCTGCCCCCGCCAAACCCGCAAAGGGGGCCCAATGACTCGACGAGTTGTGTCTGACATGCCTCCCGTAGCGCCGGCGCTTGTCATGGTGGTTTATTGCTCCTCCCGGGATAGGTTATTTGCATATTGGGGGCCAAGTTCGAGCACGTGTAGCTCAAGTGAACCTTGAGGTGCACACATGAAAGAGCGCAGCAAGCACCGTTTATTACCTGGTGCTTGATGATTAAAAGCTCAGATGAACCGAAATCTCCATTCATGGCGGAAGTGCCGGATTGGCGAAGCGCATGTGTGTGTTGGAAAAGAGGGTGTCGTCTCGACCCGATCCGCTAAATACATAACTAAGGTAAGTACCTAACCACCAAGGAGGTACCTCGTCCAAAACACTCATACTGTCCCTCTTCCCCCGCGGCATCATCGGAATACGCAGGTCAGCCAGGGGCTGCCGAGCGTCAAGACTAAACTGATGCAAAAAAAAGTTATTTATTTGGACACTCCCACACATGGGACCTATTTCTTGTCATTTTCTTTGTCAGAGTCCAAAAAAAAAACCGTCTTTTTTCAGTCGCCGCCGACGCTAAACAAGGCCAGCACAAGAACTCCGCCGTGAATCGGTCCCCCCTAAAACTCAAAAGGTCCACAAGCCACTGGACCATCACGGTGGGAAGGTTGCAGCGCGGCCCCCCCAACCGCGCTCCCGGGTACACCCCAGTTTGCGCTAAAGTGGGAAAACGCGCAAGCCTTAGGTAGGTAAGACGAGAAACAAGAGGTTTTGCTGACAAAACGGAACATCCAATGTTCGATTTCGACAAACAAGCCACAATACCTACCCCTGGGGCATCCAATACCCCGAGTCTATCTCACTGCGTATGTCCGGAATACCTTACCTACCTAGGTACCGAATATTCGTAGTAGAATCTCGCATCACATATTCGTACCCAACTACCTATCGATGCACGAGCCAGGGGCGTCGGCTA
Organism: Chaetomidium leptoderma; assembly: GCA_033296705.1. Classification (NCBI taxonomy): domain Eukaryota; kingdom Fungi; phylum Ascomycota; class Sordariomycetes; order Sordariales; family Chaetomiaceae; genus Chaetomidium; species Chaetomidium leptoderma. Next base: position 86,753 of record MU856906.1, on the reverse strand, counting down.
CGAAGCCGAGGGGGTGTGGCTGAACTAAACAGGTTCTTTTGGGCGGGGTCTGCCCCGTGTGAGCCTCAGCCCATATTTGGGACAGGGCTGGTCCGGGTGTCAGGGGCGCCACAGCCGTTGGAGTTTAGCGTTGTTTTATTCTGCTGCCTGATGGCAATCTCCCTGAACCATCCCAACCCGAGTTTTGATCGGAAGCAGATCTTGGAGGATCGGACTCACCACGCGCGGCAAATGGGAACCTTTTGCGAGCCGTGAGAACCCAAATCTCAATCTTGGGATCATGGCGGCACGGCGCCTGCGCCAATCTGTCTCAGAAACAGACGTACGCCGTGGACTCGATGGCAGTGCTAGACTGCTAGTTAGATGAAGCATCGCGGATGCCGAATGCTCGACAACCGGAACCCGCAGCAGCCGTTTGTCACCCGCAATTCATTCACCATGGAAACCCCCCGCCTCTCTCGTCTCGTCTCGTCTCGTCGACTCGAACAACACCCTCTAACCCTCTCACTCTTCTCTCCTTCTCCCCCCCTTCTCTTTCTGCACGGCGCCTGTAGAAATGATGCAGGTGGTGTCAAGAGGGTGCGCTGGTCTCCCCATGCACCATGTGGTGGCTGCATTCTGGCGGCTAACAAGTCCAATGGTGGTTGTTTTGGGTGAGCTCCCGAGTCCATTTGCAGCTGAATCACACACCATCAGACGCCAAACGCGCAGATTGACGCATGGCGCTAGTGTCGATGACGCCGGTGTGCTCAAATCAAGCGCGCGTATCACGGCAGCAGAGACGGCAGCAGAGACAGACAGACCATCGACCCATGGTCAATAAAAAATTGCGCATCCCACGCGAAGTGGCTTCCCAACACGATCAATCATCAAACAGAATCCCCACGTAGCAAACACCCACAGGGAAGGTGCAAAGACAACGGACAGGGATCATGCCTTCCGAAAATCCCGCGGCCAAGGTAAGCGTGTTGGGGGCCGCAAGTGGCTTGCCGAGACGAACATGGCTCAAACATGGCGTGGGGTTGTAATTGTTCCGATTGGGCCCGATCCGGGGCCTGACCTGCTGGCCGGGGGACCCGTTCGAGTTGCGGTGCCCGCAGCGATCGAACTCGAGCTAACCTCGAGCTAACTACTTCAGTAAAATCATCGTCTCTGCTTCCCCCGGTTCCGGTTCCGAGCCTGATCTCGGGCCCGGGGCGCCACAACCGGCGCTCGGCCGCAATTCGCGAAACCGAAGTCAAAAGTCGACTTGTTGATGTGCTTTTATGGCCACGGGGAACCCTCATCGATGCTCGGTCGGTGGATCTGGTGTCTTAGCCCGCGGACAGTCGACCGCCCACAAACAAACCGAATAAACCGACTTTCCTCACGCAATCCACCACACGCACGCCAACGGTCCGCACCTTCGGTCCGAAGACGTAGGAGAGATTCGTGGCAGACTGTCGTTTCTCCGCACGCTCGACGCCGCAAAGCTGCATCAAGGGTGCATCAAGTGACAAACACAAAGCCCCTTTGAGAAACAACAACTCCCCCAAGACCGGTGGGCGATTTTCCCGTGGAAGACGGATCAATCGCCGCGTCTCCCCTCCCACTACACAGTCCCCAGACAGTACAGTCCACACCCGCCGCCGTCAATCTGCGCGACGTTGTTCATTCGCTCGCTGCCGCTGCCGCTGCCGCTGCCGCTCACGCCAACTTGAACCCTACATACAGCCGAGCCGACCATGGCCTAACTCGCCCGACACGAACGTCCATCTGCAACCATCTGCAAAGTGCTTGCATTGGCGGGGCCGAGACCCCACACCGACTGCGACAGCAACACAACAGCTCCGTGACAGATCAGTGGTGCGGAATACCCAGCGCGTCGCCCCAGGGCATGACGGCATGACGGCATGATCGCTCCAGTTTACCAATCACGCCAACATCGTTCTCCGTGGTTACATGATCTCCGCCTCTCCCCGCCTGCATCGCTACGACGACGGGCCGCAGTGATACAATTGTCTAAACAGGCAGTCTTTCGATTAACACACTACTCGTCACTTGAACCAGCACAGACGGGAAACCCGGTACGAGTAACACAAACCCCTTGTCCATGCCATGCTGCGCCAATGGCCACCAGCAGCAGAGTCAGTCCGAGACTGCCCTGCGGAGACCGGCAACACCAAGGCCACGCAGTCAGCTTAGCAACTGGACGTCGTCGTCGGGCTTGCCTCTCTGGTGGTCTGCCATGTCCGTGTCAGAAGTTTATCCACAATCCTACAGCCCTGTAGGGCGATACCAAGGCTCGAGCAAGGGTCTTGAACAAACATGACATCTCCTGAGACACAGCTACACAGTACAAGCCGACCTCCCCGGGTTCGTGTTTCAACGGATTCGTCAGCAATCCCAACCCCGTGCTCTTCCCGGCCGCCCGCCGGAGTTAACAACACAATCCAACTGTCCGGATGGGAGGGGTCGCCGATTCTCCGCTTCCAATGGCCCCGTTTGGCTCACAACCACCACTTCGTACAACTTCCACTCATTGTGTCTCTTCATCGAGACGGGAAATTGCCAAGACCATCTTCAATCCGAGACATACAGGTTACAGGCCCCGGCGTTCGTCCGTCCGTCTAGTACACGCTGCGCGACCAACGTGCCTCGTGTTGTCGGCCCTTGCAGAGAGCGCGATCTGAGCCGTGCCATGGGCCTCCTTCGTTACATCCGGAAAACTCGGTGACACCACCAGCCTTACCGATTTCCCGCCACGCCCCTGCCTACATAGTAAGTATGTCTGTATTCAGTACGTGACTGCAACCCCGCGCGCAACACAGACGGGGTAGGGGTTCAGAAACCCAAACGCAGTGCATGCATATCCGTCTCCTTGTTCAGACCGGGCAAGAGACGAACCCTTCTAACAAGTACCGCCATATCGCCAGTCAGGAGATCATCACTGCCCACCCCCCCCCTTCCCCCGGACGCGTGCGCCGTGCGGTGAGCCTTGCCAACCATCCAGCGCAACTGCGTCATTGCCGGCTTGGCGAGTCCGAAGCAGCGCCGAGTCCGAGTTCTAAAGCCGAGCGATGGCTTCTCCGGTCGGTCCGGGGCGCGCTGCGTTCTCGGTTTCGCAACTTGTTGCTTGTTTCACACATTTATAAGCCAGGAGAACATCACCCTTCATCCCTTCCCCAATAGCTGATTTGACACTCCTATGCAAGCCACCTGCGCTCGGTCAGCACTACTATTACTACTGCACAGAGCAGAACCTTGCATCTCTGACTGTGTAACGATGCAACAAGAGCTTGTTGCTCCCGCCGAACCACCCATACAGCCCATGCAAGATTGGCAGATCAGGTCATGGTTCAGGACTCAGCCCTATGGGGATGAACTAACTATTAGGTCGGGGGGCGCGGGGATGGGGATTCCCCCGGCTTGTGGCCCCGGCTCCGGGCTGATTGTACTTGTATCTCCTCTTTGCCACGCTGAACGGCATGGCTTCGATCGATCATCAACCAACCATTGGCCGTTGTTGGTGGGCGACTTGCTAATACCCTTTTGGGAAGGTTTCTAACTTTGGGAGTGATATCACCAAGTTACCGAGTCATTGGTGGTTTGCCAGTGGGCGACTTTGGTAATCCCTGTTTGAGAAGGTTTCTGACTTGGGATCACCCCCAAATAAACCATTAGCAACGTTACTATGGTCGGCTTGTAAACACCCATTTGAGTGCGATTTCTGACTTGGGGTCACCAGACCAACTGGCAGTCAACACCCCTTTAAGTGCGGCTTCGGACTCGGGAGTAAACCTCGATCCCAGGGCCCAATCGCGATGGGCTGCGAGCGATGGGTTGGTTGGGCTCTGAGACCGAGGGCATGGTTCGGGACAAGGTTGTCGTTGTCATCTCAAAACCAATCGAGAGCCCCTGAAGGGGGGATTGTCCCTGTCAGCGCTTGATACAACGCCTCGTTGGACTTTGAAAAGAAAGCCATCTTCTGTTCACACGGCGTCTTGTAACGCATATTCTGAAAATTGGTTAGGTACGGATAGTTAACCCTTGTCGCACACGGACCAACAAGTCTAACTACGTATTCAGTTGTGGTTTAAGAAGAAAGACTGACAGAAGTCCAAAGTCCTCACGTGGTTCGTTCCCCCACCCCCGAGAGACAGACGACGACTTCCTCGGAGCTTCAACATGTTTCCGACCGGGGCAATCTGGCCCGGTCCACTGAACGGCATATGTTGTGTGGGTGTGTGTGTGTGGTGTGTGTTGTTGTTTTGGGCTTGGCTTGGCTTGGGTGCCGCTGAAGGATTCACTTCATGCACATGGCGTTTCTCGGCAAATCCGGTAGCGAGAGAACAAGATTCATGGGGGGGGGGGCGA
>MU856906.1:0-82387 GCA_033296705.1 Chaetomidium leptoderma | reverse complement strand
CGCCGGCGGAGAGCGGAACAGGCGCGCGGCGCAAACGCGGCACGGGGGGGCGGCGGGGAACTTTCCAGAAGGAAATGTCTTTCTTGCCTTTGGCTTTTTTGGCTTTGCCGCTGGGGCTTTTGTTGAAAGAGGCAGGTCGCTTCTCCTCCGTCTTGGTCAGGGCGCTTTACTGTGTGTGTACTTTGGATGCGGGTTGAGACTGGGGAGATGAACTCCAGCGGCGGTGGTTAAAGGGGCTAGGTCAAAAAGACACTTGGTTGGAACTGGGTATCCTCCGTGCGTACGCGCTTCAATGGTGAGGCCAACTAACTCGGTTGCTTAGAAGAGTCGAGAGAGAGTGTGTTTGTACTGGGACTGGGTGAGTTCAAACTGCACAAGACCGCGTCACCACGCGGGGAAAAGAAAACCCCGACGGTCGTTCGACAGTGAACGAACGTGGCTCTCCTCGTTTCTCTTCCCCTGTCCTTCTCGACCCCTGAACCGTTCCGGCAAGCCGGAGAGAGAGTCGTTGACGCAGCACCCGACAATAACAACAACCGGCTTCCCGCCCAATGCAACATGCGGCCGAGCCAGGAGCAGGGGAGCTAGCTAGTTACCTACTCTGCCGTTTGGGGCTGTGACTCTTAACCGACACCCCCTGCCTGCGTTCGTTTCCAATCCTTCCTCCCCCCCCCCCAACTATTCCCCTTGGAAGGATTCGGGGACCCCGTGCCCTCTCCCCACGGAGACATGCCCCCGTTTCGGACCCCCTGCGCGTCTGTGGACGGCGAACACATTTGTCTGGGCCAGGACGTGTGTCAGAAGTCTAATTCCGACAGCGGCGGTCGTCCGCGTTTGCTGGGATTGAGTAGGGCGGGTAGTATAGACATGGTATGTGGATAGTGGGCGCGGCAGACTGGAACTGCCACGCGCTAAGATGATCCTCGATGATCCTTCTGTCGTTGTTTCTGGCTGGCAGTGAAACGACAGATGGTTAATCCTTCGTCTGATAGCAAATGTCGTGTCACGGCTCCTCTGTGTCATTTCCTCGACTCCGCCCTCTCTCTAGAGCCACGATCCATACCGAGCTGTATACTCTGGCAAGGGACATACGAGGCGCAACAGGAGCCATCTTTTTGTATCGATGTACATCTTGACTTCGTATTTCCCCATTCGTGATATTGGTGAGACTGGAACAAGGCAGTGTCGAATATCCCATGGCATGCTGTGCCTTGCTTGGTCTTGTCGGGGACTGGTGTCACTCCGGTCAACGGCCAGCTTCAATTCCTTCCCAGGGAAGAGAGGATCAAGTCCGGAAGCTTAGCTGTGTGACCCCTTTTGCCAGCGAACGCCCTGTGAGATGCTTGTAAGGGGCGAGAAAAGGGGGGCCAATGGATAGACAGCGTCCGGTCAAGGCACGACGGGAGGCGAACGGGCGGCAATCTGCCGCGAATCCAGGCGCCAACCACACACCGGAAACATCACTGGATTGGGTCTCCAGAAAGCTGTCCATCCACGGTAGAACCTGGGCCCGTTCGCCGTTCGGGGTGGTCAACAAGTCCGCGAGGGGGTCCCCGGAGGAGGGAGGGCGCAGCCTCAGCCTGTGGCCTCATCTAAGGCACTTTATCCGTAGGATTCCCTGACCAGAAACAAGAGCCAGCCTATCTTTGGCTCAAGAGTGCCTTGTCTTTGGTGGCATGCCCAAGCCTGCCCGAGCAGCATCAGGTGTGGCAAACATCCATACATCGTATTAGCACGAGAAGTGGAAGCCTACGTGACAGGAGCTAAAGGGGTGTGTGTGGTGCAAGCTGTGCATGGCATGAGAGCGAAGACCCTCGCAGGAAGCTGTGTCACATCCCCCAGCCGGCCAGTTGCTGCGGGTGGTGTTGTTTGCTCAGGGGCCATGCCCTCCCCGTCTGTCTGGCCTGGTTTCGAGCCTCTCGCCTTGCTTGTATGTAGGGACGACTGCACTGATTCTTGAGGTGGGGTGTTATGGCTTGTCTGTTGCTCTGAAATCACTGTGTGCTGGGCAATTCTCGTGGTGGCAAATGTAATAAGGCTGGCTGCTTCTCAGGCCCCGGTGACACAGGAACGTTAGCCCCTGACTTGGGCAACCCTCGCTGCTGTCCTGAGCTTTCTATTCTCCAGGCGCAAACTATCTGACTAATTTCTGCTTCAACCCGGTCGGTAGGAAGCGCTGAGTCTTTGGTTCGTATCCGTCAAAAAACATAAAGCCGCAGGGAGACATCGTGATGTTAAACAGAGCAGAACAGGAACCAAGTCTCCTCGGCTCATGATATATCATCCACAAAATAAAAGATAAAGGAAACCCACTTGGAAAGCCACTAACCCGCACGTAAAAAAGTAAATAAAAGCCCTCCTGTATCTCTTTGCAAAATCCTTCCCATGACCAGCCTTGACTCTCGGCTCCCGAATCCTGACCCCTAACCACCACACACCAGCCCACCCCTACCCCCCAACCATAAGCCCCGACCTGACAACAAGAAATGCCTTCTAGACTAAATTATAGCCACGACGTCAATATGTTCACGGTGAAGCTCTTCGCAACCCAGCCAACCTCCTTTTACTAGTCCAAAGTCAACAGTCCACAGTCCACAGTCCACAGTCCACAGTCAATATGTCCACGTGGAAGAGGCGAGAAGAAACAAAACTACTATTCATTCATTTTCCACTTTCAAGGGATGGATGTTAGTAAATCCGTCCCCTGATCCACACATACCAGTGCTTTGTCTTGCTCAGTTCAGCCAGCCCAAGCCAACCCTCGCTCATCCAGACCACACCACACCAAGCCAAACCAGACTAGTTAATCGGGCTTAACGTGTCAAGTTACTTGAACTGAGTGCCATCAACCTAGACTTGAACAAACAAGGACGGGGGGTTGTTAGACTCACTTGTAAGAGAGACCAAAACTTCAACAAGGCAACAAAAGCATGGCATTTCATAAAGCTACAGGGGTATGTAAATGGAAACAATATGGGTATGAACATGTGTATAAACTCCCGTCAAGATAAGCCAACCTTTTGCTACCCCATTCCATGCCTCCCAAATCCAGTTTGAACACCGCGCAAAACCCATCCCAATCCTAAAGCCAAACCCGTGAACCAGGAAGAAAAACGAAATCCCCCCCTTGATATCACAACCTCCCATACCTCGCCTTGAAAATAGCCACCTTATCATCATAAAACATTATCTCCCTCAGCTTCAGTTTAACCATCCCCCTCCCCGGTTCAACAAACCCATCGTCATCATCATCACCATCACCATCACCACCACCACCCTCATCTCCATCGCCACCATGATGACCCTGCTCACCAGCAGCAGCAACAGCCTCACCACCACCCCCCAGCTCACTCTGCATCTCCTCCGGATCACCCAAGGTAGCCGCAGTAGTAGTAGGCGTGTTAACATCATCCCCCGCGTCAGTATCCGAGACGACATCTTCAACAACCTCGATGGGGGGGGAGGAGGCACCGGCCGTATCATCATCATCATCATCACCACCACCCCCCTCTTCCTCCTCTTCTCCCTCTTCCTCTTCTCCCCCTTCCTCTTCTCCCCCTTCCTCCTCCTCTTCCTCTTGACCATCATCATCATCATCATCATCATCATCCAACCCAAACCCATCAACAACAGAAATATCACCATCATGATCATCAGACCCGGCAGGAAAACCACCACCACCACCACCACCACCAAAAGAAAACGGCACAGCCACCGCCGCCGCCGCCGGCGTAACAGGCGTGCTAACACCGCTACCAGCAACACCACCCTTAGCACCGCAACCGCCACCATCGCCACCATCACCACCATCGCGAGTCTCAAGAATCTCAAAACACCTCGGCCCCATGCCGACATAGCAGAGCCGAATCTCGGGGCGGACAGCGGCGATGTCGACGACCTGGTGGGCCAACTCTCTCATGTCGTGGCCGCCGCTGGGGTGGTGGTCGGCCAAGTCGGCGATGTGGAGGGAGCGGAGCTGGGGCATGTTGGGGAGGCGTTGGAGGAAGATGTGCTAAGAAGGTCAGTTTTATTGTTGGTAATGATGATATGGGTGGTGGTGGTGATGGCGGTTGGGTAGGGTAGTAGTAGGGGGGAGGAAGGGGAGAAGAAATAAAGGGCTCACTCACCCAGTCTTTGTACTGTATCGCGATGGCTAGCTCGCGCAGGTTGGTCATGCGGCCGCTTGTGATGTACAGTAGGGCTTCTGTGCTGAACACCCACTGGTGCAAGTGGATGCTTTCACCGCCGGGAGCCCGCTTGGCATCGCTATCCACGAGCAGCTTGCGCAAGCTCGTACGGTGTCTTTTGATGGCGAACTTGAGGATGGAGTCGAGGGGTGGAGGGGGCTTGCTACGCTTTCGGTCCCCCAAGAACAGGACCTCGAGTGAGTTGGGAGCAAGAGTCTCATGGATAAAGTCAAGTAGAGCCTGGGTTGTCGTGTCGGTATGGATAGCCTTGAGTGCGAGGTGGTAATGCGACGAGGCATTTGCTGGCGCTTTGTTGCCAGGCGAGATGCCCAAGGCCGTGCCCGCTGCGGTCGGTCGGAATTGCTTGCGCAGCATCTTCCAGAAACTCTGGTGCTGGTCGCACTCGAGTAGAGTAAGGCTCGTCAGAACCGACCAGTCGATGGCATATCTGCAGACCTGGAGCGACAATGCAACGCGCTCGAGTTCTAGGGTATGCAGTTTCAACTTCCCTTCCAGCCTCTTTCTGCCACTGGTGTTGTTGGGTTTGCTGGACTTTAACCCCTTCGATGGGCCTTTCTCGGCAACCAAAACATCAACGCCCGCCTTGTCGTCTTGGGCCTCGGGCTTCCGGATGTCGTAAATCCTGCCTACCAAGACGCCCAACACGCCACCCAGCCGTCTATCTCCGATGGTGCTTTCACCCGGCCACCGCGCCTGGTGGTCTATCTGTTTCAGACCCGGCGTGTCCCAAGGCTGCGCAAATGGCTGGCTTGCCGCCTTGAGCGATATGCCTACCCTAAGCTCTTGCAGGGTATCCTTGGAGCGCTCGATGAGCATGGCCATTTCGTCAAGATAGCCGATTTCATCAATGTCCAAGACAGAGAGACTCTTGAGCGGCGGTAGAACACTGAAGGTGGGATATTCGCAGTGGTAGTCGGAATAGCGGACTGGTGGCCGTGGAGGAGGGTGGGTAGCGTTCGGCGGCAGTTGAATACCAACGGGGGTGATCTGGCCTGCTTGAGGAACGAGTGTGGCGCCGTCGATGGTGCCGTTTGGAAACATGAGCCGAGACGCTGAGCCACGACGGTCCGAGTTATCGTGCCAGCGCACCCATACGCGATCCAGCTTACACGGGTTATCTGGACGGTGGGCCAACGATGCCAGGGCCTCAAAGACGCAGGAGAGCACACCGGTTGGCATATCCCAGACGAATGTCTCGAGGTTCTTCATCCTGGCGATGGCGCTGGCCGCAAGGGTGCCAAACATTTTCCCGCCCTCCTTGTGCACATCGTACTCGGCAACCCAGTGGCTCGGGCCATTTCCCAGGCAGAACTTCTTGGTGTACCCGGCATAGTCGTTGTCTGCGAGCTTGGACGATAGTCGGGTGCCCTCATGGTGGCCCCTGCTCACGGTGCGGGCAAATGCGCTCCCAAGGCAGAGGGTCGACACGCCGTAGGTGAGGGCATCGACGCTCTCATACTCGGTGGGCGCGGCCTGGGCACTGGGCCATACTATATCGAAGCGCGAGTAGATGTGCGGGATGGCGAGGCCGTGGAGGGCCGAATTGGTCAGAGCAAGCGCCGTAAGGTCGCCTGAATGGGTCATCTGGATGGAGTAGGGTCAGCGGGTGTTGTTTCTACCTTGTATGTAGGACGCCATGGTGGGGCATTCACATGCCTCCTTGACAATCAGCTGCAGGATATCAACGGGGAGCTCCAGGAGAGTCAACGGGCGCTGGAGCTGGGAGACGGCTCGCCGTTGCGCGCTCTCTTCGAGATGCCCGAAAGTAACCCGGCTCGCTTCCCCGTTGGTGGGATCCGCGGCGCCGCTAGTGGAGGCCATGGTGTGGACGTCCACTTGCTCACACGCAGCTCACGGGGACCAGTCGCATGGATGCCCCAGCGTGGCAAACAACAGGCGGGCCGTATTAAAAGGTGCCGTGTTCAAAGTCGTGATCAATGTTACTTGTTGAAAGGGGAAGGTGTACTAGATATGCATGTACGTTGTGCTTTTGCAGCTGTCCGTTTGTGGTTGTTGTTGATGCGACTTATCAGATGGATGTTGGGGGGGGTTAAGTTAATGGCTCAGGACTCGGAATGCGACGGAAACAGCTGCTTGCAGCTTCAAGAAGACGCCAGTTGCAAATTGACGCGCGTAGGCTGTGGCGGTCAACTAATTCTGGTTGCATGTCTGATTGAGAAGATGGAATACTAAACGCGAGTTTGTCAGTGCCATGGGGAGGCTGTTGCTGTCCTTTCCAGGTTTCTTTGATAGACAGGCTCGACAGGCCAATGTTTCCGGCTGGGGACGGGAGCTGCCCAGGTGGGGAGTTCCATGTGGACTGTGGAGAGATCTCGGAACTGCGCGGCGGGCGGAGACGGCAAGGCCCCGCTGGATTCCTAAACTGGCTAGCGCTGCTCAACCCAGGACGAACTCCACTTCCTTCCGTTCCTGGACATTCTTCAACCTGGAGTTGAACTTGTTCGTCCAGAGCTTTGAGCATCTGTCGACGGAGCTTTGAGACGGTCAGGAGGGACCGGAAATTCCCCTGTGAGTTTACCATGGTCACACAAGCGGCGCCTATGAGCCACGAGCCGCTCCGACCTGGCGCGTGCATCCCTTCTTCACGCAAGACCAACCGAGCTAACGCTTTCAAGCATCCCGCCGACCCCACGTTTCTTGGCCAATCTCTGCCGTCCCAGTCCTCCACCTGCCGTTTCTTTCATCGTGGTCGACATATGTCGGCTTGTGTATGGTACATGTTTAGTCAATGCATGGGTGACAGTGAGGCCGTAGCTTGTATCAAGTTGTATGGTTGACTCGTGAATCAGATACTTCCAAAGCCCATTTGACAGGATGTCGGATGATGTCTAGTGATATAATATAGCCAATGCTACCTGCAAGGCAAATCAAGTCAAATCAGCCTACCAACTCTGGCAATCTGCAGCTTGTTCTTTTGCTCCCTTCCATCCACCTAGATCTAATATATATAGCGCCTTCGGGCTTGCTCAGAGCCCGAATAGCCGACCATGGCACCGCTTCCACCCCCGTTTGCATCAGGATCTTTCAAACCTGCGCTCACCTGTTGATTTCGGAACTAGTTTCCATGTATTCTGGACGTGGATTGCGTCTATAAGTGGGAGAGTGGATCGCCGTTAGAGGGACTCGTGGAGTCGTGAGAGGGATCGATGCAAGCGGAGCCAACTGGCTGATGCCCCGCGTTGGCCCGTGCTCCCACGGGCTGGCGGGAACCCTGCGGAATCATCATCCGCAGCTGGCCATCTCTTCTGCTTTCCACACCACATCTTGCATGCTCACTACATCACCTATCTTGAAAAGAGAAAGAAAACCATCCCTCCTTCGATTTGGCGAGGTGACCGCCTGATGCAAGACTAACAAACTTGGAAAGTTGTTTAGGGAGGAGGAGGTCGTCCTGAAGACGGAACACCTGGATTGCGTCCATCCTTGGGACCCGACCTTGCGAGCTTGCCCACGCGTTCGCTTTAGGCCAAACAACCCCTCCACTTTCCGTTGGTCTGCTGCCCCTCCCCGCCGTTGCATCGGTCTCTTGCCGGGCACCAAGGACAACAACAGAAGAGGCCCAAAACCCTGCGCGCGCATAAAGCGCCTCTAGGTTATTGATGGGATTTTTATGGATGCCGGTATTCGGCATTGTTTCCTGTGCTTTTGTTTTATTTTCTATATAAGGTCCGCTTGAGTCTCGTGCACAAGCCGTGCTTCGCTCCCATGTTGTTCTTTCCCCCCCCTGTTGGCCCCGTTCTAGGTTGCTCCAGTACCCTGAGGCTTGGCACGGCTGGCAAGCTCCCGTTTCACCGACGGCCTTGTCGCGTCGTCATCTCTGCCCGACCGCATCGTTTGCCATCCACTGCTGCTCGACACGCTGTTTTTTTTCTGCCTAAGCGGACAGACCACGTTGCCCAAAGCCAGGAGCGAGACTTGTGTGAGTGGTTGTGTCCTTCTGCGATTCTGCAACCGTGTCATGCAGATGTCTCTGCCAGGTTTTCGGGCTGCTCGATTTCCGACCGGCTGTTTAAAATGGCCGCGGTTGCGCCTCGTGATCCCACGCTGACCAACACCCGTCGCTTTCCAGTCTTGCACGTCTACACATCTAAACACGACATTCAAACCTACAAACGCTTACAGACCCCATACAAAGTCACAGCAAGATCGACGACCTGCTATTCTCCGCTTCCGTGCGCTCCCCGACCCCCGCCCCCGAAGCCAAAAATCACGCTGCGCAAAACGCTTAGCCAAACGGAGAGTGTCGTAACATCACCGGAACCATGGCATCCTTCTTCGAGGGACTCTGGGAGTCCATCTTCACCCCGGGCCCGACACCAACCCTCCTCGTGGCCACCAATGTCACCTTTGCAGCCCTGCAAATGGTGCTCGCCGGCATGCTCTACGCGACCTACAGCGTGCACTTTGTGGTTCTCTCGGTACTCTGCGGCGGCCTCTGGGCGGCCATCAACTGGTTTGCGCGCGAGCTGAAAGAGCACCAGCAGCAGGAGGAGGAGGAGAAGAAGCGGCGCGCCCTGGCGTCGGCCCGGCCACGGCCCGTGTCCTCGCCAGACGACAGCGAGACCGAGGTGGAGGCGACAAAGTCGACGGCAAGCCTGCGCAAGGGCCCGCCGCCGCCCGTGTCGAAGCCCGTGGCCGTCAGCACCGAGGTGGAGCCGGCAGAGACACACGGGGAATTGAAGCTGAGGGTTGTTGAGGAGGCGCTGAGCCCGAGCCAGGGAATCAAGAGCAGTGTCAGCACCGAGGATGAATGGGAGAAGGTGTCAGAGAACGAGAAGGATAAATAGGGGTGTGGTTGCATGACGGTCGTCGTCGTAACGATGAGGGTGCGGGGCATATAGCATGGCGCGGTTGGCGTTTGGTTGTACATAGGGGGTGTTGCTGGAGACTGCTCGAGTTCCGGACACAGATCTTGAAGCTGGGGAACTGAAGAGTCAACAAATATAGCAGAGAGGAAGCACGCCTCTGCGGAGTGGTTCAACCACATTTTGGCACTTGCGCCCCTGCTGAGTTACATAGTGTGCTCATGTCAGTACATACAATTGGAAGTAGTGAGAGACAGAGAAGGCCCCCAGCGGACCCTTTCGACGCCATTTCGCTCAATCAAGACTCTCCAGAGCTGAGGTGCCTCATCGCAGCGCGGGGTCAATGTTCTCCCAGGAACCCACTCTTTCTGAGTCGACCCCAACTCTCACGTGATCTGAAATTTCAGGCTTGGCAACCGACTCTCGCTGAAGCTCCATCGGCCCTCGATGCTATCAAGGCTGCGATACCGACGACCAGAAACATCAACAAATCCCATCTCGACCACCACAGAACACTACGGATTAGTATTTGGAGCAGGACAGCTGTCTCCCACAAATCCGCCAAGATGAAGTTGGTCAGGTAAGCCTCACTTTTTCTAACTGACCTTTTCTACGCACCGCGGCTACGATCACCACACGGCCACGGCCACGCGTGCGGGCGGGCGCCCTGCCCGTCGCCAGCCCAATTTCCCGGAAAAAAAGAAACCCAATCCAAGCGGACGATAGAGAGAGAGAGAAGAGACTAACCCCTCTTCAACAAAACAGATTCCTCATGAAATGCGCCAACGAGACGGTGACGATCGAGCTCAAGAACGGCACCATCGTGCACGGCACCATCGCGTCCGTGTCGCCGCAGATGAACACGGCCCTGCGCAACGTCAAGATGACGCCGCGCGGGCAGGACCCCATCCCGCTCGAGACCCTCAACGTCCGCGGCAGCACCATCCGCTACTTCATCCTGCCCGACTCGCTGCCGCTCGACACCTTGCTCATCGACGACGCGCCCAAGCCCAAGAACAAGGCCCGCAAGGAGGCTGAGCGCGGTGGCACTGGTGGTGGACGCGGTGGTGGTCGCGGCGGTGGTGGACGGGGGAGGGGGCGTGGGATGGGTCGTGGCCGGGGGGGGGGGGGGGGGGGGGGGGGGGGGGGGGGGGGGGGGGGGGGGCGGGGGCGGGGGGGGGGGGAGGGGGTTTTAAACAAGCTGTGGACGCTGGAAGTGGCTGGCTGGCTGGCTTTGTTGGCTGGCTTGGTCAGTCATGTTATATCAAAGGCGTTCCGGCTTTGGGGAGGGGGGTGGGCCTTGGTACATGGGGTTTCTGGGTTCTCCGGCGATGCGCTACCTATCGGCTGGCATGGTGGGGGGGGCGTGATATGAACAGCTGGAGGGAGGCCGCCTAGACAACCGCAGCAGGGATGGATGAGAGGTAGCAATCGTGCGGTGTGGATGGCATGGCATGGAACCACGGGGCGCCGCTGTGTGTGACACGGGAACAATCTCCTCTTGTCATGTTTGGAGCAGACAGGCATCACGGCGTTTTAGGATGGACTACAAAACTGCGAGGGGCCTTCCTGCTTGTTGGTATTGGCATAATCGCAGACACCAAAAACCTAGCACCGTCCGTTACCCAACCGACGTGCAAAGTAGGGGCACACAATACATACCCATTCTAAATACCAGAACGAACACCCACCAACCTTGCCTGCCACTGCCCGTGCGTACCTACCCACCCACCTAGGCAGTCTGAAGAACCTACTACTCCCGCCATATCCTCACAATCTGCAATTTCTCCCACCCAGCCTGCTTCCCGCTCGACCCCACCGTCTCCGCCCTCCACTTTTCGTTGTTCTTCTCCTCCTCCTCCTTCTCCTCCTCCTCCTTCTCCCCCTCCTCCTTCTCAGTGTCTAACAACCCCCCCCGCACAATCCTCCCCTTGACCTCCTCGGGCTTGTTCTGCGCGCACAGCAGCACATAGGCCACGCCCCGCGCCGACAGCACCCGTGGCAGCGCCGCCAGCACCCGCTCCGTGATCTCCATGCCGTCGCGCCCGCCCGCGTATGAGAGTGCTAGGAGGGCCGAGTCTTGCTCGAATGTTGTTGTTGTTGTCCCCCCTTCTTCTTCTTCTTCCTGGCCTTCTTCCCCGGTGGTGGTGGTGGTGGTGGTAGCCGGTGACCTGGTGGAGGAGCAGGGAAAAGAGGGAAGCGAGTCGGTGGGGACGTAGGGCGGGTTGAAGACTAGCACGTCGATGGTGCCGGGGCGGATGGCGTTTGTTAGGTCGCCTTGGGCGGCACCTAAAAAATAGCCGGCGCCGGCACCGGTCGTTGTAGAGGTAGTGGTGGTGGTGGTGGTGGTGTCGTCCCGGACTGCGGTCGCGACTGTCTCGCGCGTGGCGGTGCACGCGAAGCGGTTGATGTCGATGCCGAGGGTGAGGATGTCGCGCCGTGAGAAGAGGGTCGATGCGTGCGCGGTCAGGAAGGCGAGGACTACGCCGGAGCCGGGGCCGATTTCGAGGACGAGAGGGGTTGGGGAGGAGGGGGAGTGGGGGAAGTGGCTGGCGAGAAAGGAGGTTTCTGAGGCCGAGGAGAGGGTGTCGAGGAGGAGGAACGAGTCTTCGGCTGGTTCGTAGACACGGGCGTACGGGACGTGGGAGGTGGAGGGGGTGGGGAGCATTTTGACTTTTTTTGGGCCGAGTAAAAAAGCTGGGTGGGAGGTTTTGTAAGGAGGGTTTGGTGTGGTGATGGCTTCACTTTTGACGGATTTGGGAGGAAGGGAAGAGAGATTGCCAGCGAGGGAATATAAGCCAGAAAACTCGGCGGGTGGGGCACGTGATGAGAGAGTGATATAATTCACATAAACCCTTCTCCCAACATGAGAGGAATGCTTGAATGGTGATGAACTAATATCATGTCAAGTAAGAACTGCTTTCGCTCGGCTGGTCCTGTGAGAAATGAGCGGGTGATGGTTGATTCACTGGTGGCTAATAGTCAGCACGTCACAATTTCACAACCAACAACTCAACACCCCCTAACCCCAACATGCCAAATTATGGTCATCGCGTGTTGAACCACTTGACAACTCAGTCAACATGCCGAGAATGGTATGAATTACACCCCTCAATTAGTGCCTTCTGGAAGTCATGGTTAAGTTGCAGCCTTACCCCCTAGCTCCCTTTGCTTCCCCCTATATTCTCCTCCCCCCTTGAACCCAAACCCCATTTTCAACAGTCGATAATGAATGCTGTCTAGCAAAACGAAGAGCGAAAAACTCCAAAGCCATGCCTCAACCACCCCTCAGCGCCCCGAATCACATCACTTCCACCACCCCCCCTTGCCTAGGTAGCCTTTCCAGAACCCATGTGAGCCCACCTCACATCACACAACACTTGACATCACAGCCCGGATCCGTCTTGTTCGGCCCCAGCCCCCAGCGGAAGCCATACTGGATCTTGCTGACCATGCGTGTCTGGTTGCGGTCATGGACATTTCCGAGATCGCTGTTATATCACCGATAGTCAGTCACACACATACTTGACCTTTCAGATCCGATCCCCTTCTCAGTAATTCCTCTTCCTCTCCCCCTCCCCCTCCCCCTCAACGAGAAATGACTTCCTCCCCCCTCAACAAAAAATGAAACAGGAAAACTGAAGAGGTAGGAAGGAAGGAGGGTGTAAGTGAAAAATAGGAAAGGAGGGTGGGGAGGGAGAGGACATACCACTTCGGGCAAGGCTCCCCCTGCGCCACCAGCCGCTGCGGCAGCGCGCGCATCTGGCCGTCAATGAACTGTGGGCAGGTGTCGAAGCCCATGCCGGGGTAGCAGGGGACGGTGATGGTGGCCCAGCTGTGATTGCAGTGGAAATCGCGGTAATGTGTGACGACACACATGGTGTTTTCTTTGCTGTTTCCCCTTTTTGTTCTGTGGTTGTAGAATGTTGGGGTGGGGATGAGCGAGCTCGAGTTTGTATTTTTGGGGTTTTGGGTGTTTGGGGGTGGTTCGTTCGAGAGGCGAGAACGTATTGGAGTAGAAGGGGGTTGATGTGGAAGGTGCGAGGTAAAGGTATGAGTGTGTGTGATGTGAAGAAAGAAACCAACTCTGGCTGCCGAGATATCTCGGTCGCCGAGGGACAACGTGTATGTTGTTACCTTCATAAACCTCTCCATCCAAAGGCAACACACAAATAGACATCCATCTCTATGAGAGCGACATGCAATACCTCTTTAGTAAAACATATCAGATCAAGACACCAAAAACAGCATCACTCCTCCTCCGCCTCCCGATTCAACTCGGCCAACGACAACGACTTCCGCCGCCCCAATATCTGCACCCTCCCTCCACCCCCCTCCTCACTCCCATCACCACCACCACCACCACTACTACTATTACTACCCCCGCCACCCGCACTGTTGTTTACCAACCTCTCCAACAACCCCTCAATCCTCTCCAAACTCTCCTCCAACGTCTCCAACCGCGCGGTAATATCCGTCACCTCATCACTCTCGCTCAGCACCCCCCGCAACTCGGCCCTCAGCCCAGGAAACGGCGCGATGCTGTCTCGCCTGCCCACAACCCTCGGACCGCCGGGCCCAGGCCCAGGCTTTGCCAATCCCACTGGCGACGCCGACGCCACCATTGGTTGTAGTTGTTGCTGTTGCTGTTGCTCCCCAGACGGACCACCACCACCCCCCCTCACCGCCCCCGTGGCGGCGGTAGCAAACTGCCTACGGATGAGGTGGCGCGTCATATCGTCGTCGCCAGCAATCTCGTCAAGAACGGAATCGGGGAGGGGCACCTCAAAGACGGTGGAGATGTCGCTGTGGGTGGTGATGCGCCAGCGCTCCCAAAAGCGGCGGCGGATTTTGAGGGCTGGGTGGTGGTGGTGGCTCTTGGAGAGGCTGGGTGCCGGGGAGAGGGGTGGCAGGGAATTGTTGTTGTGGGGGGACAAAGGGGACAGGGAGCGGCGCTCGGCGATGGCGATGATTAGGAGGATGGGCAGGTTGATGAGGCGGACGGAGAGGACGTGGATTTTGTGGAACCAGCGGGGGGAGACGCAGAATTTGAGTGGGACGAGGAGCAGGATGGCGAGGATGTTGAAGGGCGGCGGGTAGGCGAAGATGGCGTCGCCTTTGACGCCCTCGAGGGTCATGACGGCGCGGCGGAATTGGATCTCGGCCGGGGCGTTGTTCACTATGTGGCCGAAGGTGGTGGACAGCATCGAGACGAGGATGGTTAGGAAGAGGGTGTTTCCGAGAAAGGCAAAGGTGACCATCAGGGAAGGTCCGAGGATTTTGTGGAAGTCGGTCTGCAAAGGTGTCAGTGGGAGAGTGACGACGTGAGGTTTGTTTGAGGGGGAACGACGAACCGAGTGTTGAATGCCGGATCCATCCAGGCCAAACCAGATGTAGATCATCCACTTGCTGATGGTCCTGCGGTGTGTTAGTTGGCCAACCATTAAAAGTCAATAAGTTGAGCAACTTACGCAGCGCCAAAATTACCGTTTCCAAGCCAGATCAACGACAGTAGGAAGCCGAGGAAACACCACGCCGCTAGAGCTGACAGCAGCGCAAAATCGGACATCATGGACCTGAGCGATAAGAACACCAGGTTGTCCGAGAGCAGGTTAAACGCCAGACGGGGGATCAGCACGGGGGCGCCGATGGCAAGCACGTCGAGGGCCTGCTGCCCTGCTTCGAAACTCCCGGTTCCCCAGCTGTAGATGCGGATGGCCAGATAGACCCAGTAGATGACGGCAAACGTGACGTCGAGGAAGGACCACAAGTTCTGGGCGTAGACGTCCCTAAGACCGGTTAGCCAAAAGGTTTTTCTCTCAAGACTACAGTTCTCTGCCATACCACCCATGCTCCAAGAGCGTCGCGAACTGGTCCAGGACCCAGCCAAGCGCATAGACGGTAAAGACAATCTCGAGGTTGGTAACCCGGCGGGCGTCACGCTCGCTCATGAAGGCGAGATACAGCGCCAGGAGCAGCACAAAGTGCATAATCTCGAGGTAGTTCCTCGTGCGCGGCACTACCAAGCGGTAGTGGTTGAGCAGCGGCGCCGCACGCGGGTTGTACAGCGAGATGGGCCGTTGCTTGTAGCGGTCGGGGATGATGTCCATGAAGCTCGAGGGGGTGTAAATAACGCGGCCCTCGTAGATGGCGTCGACACTTTTTTTGTTTGCAATTTCACTCCATCATCAACACCAATCCCAACCAATCTCACCCCCAATTCTTTCCAGCGAGGAAGGGGGACTCACATCTTTTGACAGCTGGTACTCGCCAAGAAGATCCGACTCTCACTCAAAATGGCCACTTCCAGCGCCGGCAGCGTGCGATGATGGGCCGTCGAAGCGCCCACCTCGTCCCGAATGACGTCGGGGGCGTTCTGAAAGGGCTCAAAGCCGGCAATCAGGATATGGGCCAGCACCAGCATGTTCCGGGCGCCGCCATCGCCGTCGTTATCCTCGTTGAACCGGCGCAGGATGCGCGTCGCGATCAGCTCGCACAGCATGCCGCGCGTGAAGTTGACATTCTGGCGGTTGCTCAGGTGGGCCTGCTCCGACAGGAACTGGGCGCGGTTGACGAGCAGACAGTACACGATGGAGATGTCGTCCTGCTCGTAGAGCTTGTCGACGAGCGGGCGGATCACCGACACGTTGAGGCGCACGTCGCGCAGCTGGTCCAGCGAGAGGTAGTCCTCGACCACGCTGATGATGTCGCGGCGGATGCGGTGGATGGTGGTGTAGACGGGCAAGCCGCGGTGGGCGGCATTGCTGCTGTTGGGGTTGGGGGGATGGTTGGAGGAGGAGGTGCCTCCGTAGCTGTAGCACGAGTAGACGTCGCCGTCGAGGTTGTGCGCAAAGGCGGCGCGCTGGGCGAGGAGTGGCCGGCGTTCGAGCGGCTCCTGGATCCGGATTGATTGGTGGTGGACGCCCGTGGTTGGTGCTGCACCATCGCGACCGGCGCCGGGTCCGGGTCCGGGTCCGGGGTCGACTCCGGATTGGTCGATGATGCTGCTGCTGCTGCTGCTGCTGGAGATGGCCTCAGAGTCGTGGCTGGCCAGTCCGTCCCCCATGTCCTTGCCTCCGTCCGTAGTTACTTATGGCAGTGTTGCCGTAGTTTGGGTGTTTTTGATGACAGCCTTTCAATACTGATGGATGAATTGATAAGAGCCGAGTCCTGTTCCCAGTTTTGGCGATTGAGGTTGCCAAGGATGCAATGATTGTCGACGTTGAGGTAATCCTATATCCTGAGAGATGATCGTTACTGCATTCCCCGATTCGGGTTTTTCGGATGTTTGCCGGGCCTCATGATATCATTTGGGTTTTGGTATGGAGTGAAGTAAGTGGCGGGGATGAGCCGTCTTTATCGTCGTGGATCCCTGTGAGGCGAGGCACATATTCTGTACATGTACTTGCCGTCGACATGAGACGGGAGCTAGGGGAGGGAGCTTGGAGCTGCCCCACCCAAGCATGAAACACACACAAAGAGCAACACACTCCGAGGATAGCACGTGCTGGGTTTCTATTTCATCGAGAGCGAGTTGGCTTTCTGATGAGTTGAAACTTATCGTTGTCTGTTTTCTTTTTATCCCACCTAGTTTCTGGACTGGACTTGCAGCATGGAACAGCAATGGCAGAGCTGACCCCCACGCTTTACCCTCCACGATGCAATCTTATAGCGGCAAAATCATATCACACCGACTCATGCGTTGGAGAGATTTCCTTGCAGTTTAGTCGCGAGCTAGCTAGCCGGCTGGTTGTCACACCCACAGCCTTGCTGGACAAGGCAGGAATAGCTCGACCAGCGGCCGACTATCAAAGCCGTCGAGACGAGACTAAGAAAGGTTGTATTGGGGCTAATGCACAGGGGCGTGTAATGTGTATGGACACTGGTACAACAAAGGGAATCTCGCTCCGCAACTCTATCAGAGTGTCAAAAGTAGCCGTTTATTGAGCCTTGGAAGAGACGATTCCTGGAGTACTGTTAGTTACGTCGCAAACTGATGACACGAAAAAGGGACACGACTAACTCTCAACATCCAGCACGCTCTGCTGCAGAATCTGCTGCAGCATCTTGGGGCTCTCCAGCTCCTTCTGCACCTTGGCGATGATGCTCTGGGCGAGCTCCTTTTGCTGCCGCTGCTTGACCTGGCTCTCGTACCGCACCCACGAATCCAGCACGCTCTTGGCCTCGGCCGCCAGCGCCGTCCGCTGCTCGAGCTCGTACGCCTGGGCCTCGAGCTTGGCGGTTTCCTAGATAACATCACCATCAGCAAAACAGTCCCCAACTAGAAAAAAAGCAACACGGCTGCCCCCACCTTGGACACCTGGAACAGCGTCTTGGTCACGTCAATGACACCCGACATCTGCTTGACGTCGTCGATGCGGACCTTGACGGCCTGCGTGTGGTCGGCGCGCGCAGAGTTGAGGATGTTCTTGATCTTGTCGTTCTGCCCCTCGGCCCACTCGCGGTACATGGGGCCGCCGAACTTGATGAGAGCCCCCCAGACGCTGAGTAGGCACACGGCCACGACCGTCTCCTCGTTCATGACGTAGTACTCGTTGCTGAGCGCGTAGATGGACATGCCGGCGGCCGACGAGAGGATGGCCGTCTTGGAGAGCATGCTGTTGCCGGGGAGCGCATCGAGGATCGACTGGGCCTTGGTCTTGGGGTCGGTCGCAGGGACGTTGGTGCTGGCGCCGGTGCTGCTGCTGCTGCGGGCCGTGACGGCGGTCGACACGGCAGGGAGGACGCGCGGAGTGATGCTCGGTCGCAGGCGGGCAGCCCCTTCAACGAACGGCGCACTCGGGTCAGCTTTCTTTCTTTTCTTTCTTGTCGCTTCAATTGGCCCGCGCGTAGCTATGAATTAGAAGCGCAACTCACCGACAGCACTTCTCGCCAAGCGGGACGCCATTGTGAACTTTGGGTGATCGGATAGGGTGACGTGACGGCTTGACGTTGTCGGAGCTCCTTGCTGCCAAGTTCGAATTGAGGTTTTAACGGAATGAGTTGGCCCGGCTCTTTGCCGTGAGAATGTCACGTGGAGCCATGGCTGATGTCGGACGATAAGCTAGAACCACTCAGGCTTGGCATCTTCAAATTTCCGCTCGATTAGACATGCCCCCCACTTAATTTTTGCTGGAACCGCGAAACTCGAAATTCGAAGTTGAAGATCGGAGGACCACACGCTGCACCATACCCGGGATATTTCAGCCAGGATTCAGTCACGATGCCGGCCGCTGTTGAGGGAGTCTCAGCTACGCCTGCAGTCAAGAGGAAGCGCCAGGAGAACGGGGACGCGAGCAAAAAGAGGAGGAAATCCGCGGGCGGCGACGACAACAGCGACGATCATGACTTCAAGGCAAGGATCAAGAAGCTCGAAACCGAGATCCAGGAGTCCAGGAAGCACTACAACAACATCGCGACCCTGGTCGAACTTGCACAGAAGCACGACGAGGACCGAAAGCCTGCCCTAGCCGCCTCCGAAGCCCTGTGTCGCATCTTCATCCGGCTGCTGGCCGCGGGCAACCTGGTCAAGAGGAAGGATGTGTCAGAAAAGGACGCCGCCGTTACCAGCTGGCTTCGGGACCGTCTGGCCGACTATAGGGGGGCTCTATTATCCATGTTCCGGAGCAAAAAGCTGGCGCTGAACGGCCTGATGCTGGCCATGGCCCTCCTCAAAGCCGAAGCCCAACACCTCGGCGACCGCGGGGAAGCAGTCTTCCCCCGGTATTTCTTCTCGGACATCGTCGCCAGCCTCCTCGAATCCCCTATTGAGCAGCTACGGGAACAGTTCTCCGAGAAGTTCATTGACGAATACGACGACATCCGCTTCTACACATTCGAGGCCATCAAGTAGGCTATCCTACCGTTCTGAGGTCAAATACCCTACTAACAATGGAAAACAGGACCTATCTGACAGACCGCGAGCACACAGTCGACGAGGACATCCGTAATATTGTATTTGATATGCTGATCAGCATGGAAGACGTGCCCGAGTCCAGCGAGGCGCTGGAGGACTTCTACATCGAGCCGCCCCAGAAGAAGAAGCACCCGCTACGCTCTCTGTCGCAACACAAGAAGCAGGCTCAGGAGGCGTGGCTAGCACTCATGCACCTCGGGCTGAGCAAGGAGCAAAGGAAGAAGGTTTTGGAAGTCATGGCGACGTCAATTGCCCCCTGGTTCACCCAACCGGAACTGCTCATGGATTTTTTGACCGACTGCTACAACTCGGGCGGCTCCATTTCGCTTCTCGCCCTGTCGGGCGTGTTCTACCTGATGCAGGAACGCAACCTCGACTACCCCGAGTTCTTCACCAAGCTCTACTCATTGCTCGATGCGGATATCCTCCACTCCAAGCACCGCTCTCGCTTTATCCGCCTGCTCGACACCTTCCTCGGGTCGTCCCATCTGCCCGCCGTGCTCGTTGCCAGTTTTATCAAGCGCTTGGCACGCCTGGCCCTCAATGCGCCGCCTAGTGCCATCGTCGTGATTGTGCCGTGGTTCTACAACCTCTTCAAGAAGCATCCCCTCACAACCTTCATGATGCACCGGGTGCCTCGGACGACCGAGGAGAAGGATTTGATGGAGAGTCACGGCTTGGAGGATCCCTTTCTACCCGAGGAGAGAGATCCCATGGAAACGCACGCCATCGACAGTTGTCTGTGGGAGATTGTGCAACTGCAATCTCACTACCATCCCAACGTCGCCACCATCGCCAAGATCATCTCGGAGCAGTTCACCAAGCAGACATACAGCCTGGAGGACTTCCTGGACCACTCCTACGGCAGTGTAAGTTAGATATACCACTATGAGCCGATGAACTGGACTAACAGCGCACAGTTCTTCGAGGCCGAAATGTTCAAGGAAGTCAAGAAGCCGCCCGTCGTCGAGTACATGATCCCCAAGAGGATATTCACAAAGACCGACGCGGCTCCGGAGGAGAAGGACAGCTTGCTTGTCAGCCTCTGGGACTTTGGCTCCTCATAGGGCTTCGTTCCTACGGAAATGGCAGCCAAATACACCCATCTCCAGACACCTCGTGGCTCCCATGCCGTCCTGAAACATGCATGGACGAGCAAGTACTGCCTTTACACCATCGTGTCTCGGATACCCCCTTGAGACCTGAGAAGTGAGGGGAGAGGGGAGAAAGGAGAGTTCCGGCCCGCGGGCTCACGAACCGACGGCCGCTTCCGACGCCGCACATTAGCTACCGCGGTGTGGGAGTACAGATGGCGCGGCCTTTTGGAGGACGGTGATCTTTGGTGTTACGCATGGCTATCACAGGAGAGGGGATATGGTACTCCCCCCTGAGGCATCCGGTGACACCCACAACGGGAGCATCCACATACCTACCGGGTAATCACTCAACCAACGCCTCACTTTTTTATGGCAGATTTGGTGGAACGGTGGCACCAGGCCCTCCTCTGTCACCATCGGAGTCGTAGCACGACCACTGACCGGGCTGGACAGCCTTGCTCTGTGTAACGGGGCGTTTCACGGACGGCTACGCAGATCTGGGGTAAGGTCTACTGCCCCTTTTCTTATCAGGTGGCTATCATAAGGACAGTTTCCCGTCAAGAGAGGTTTCTATGAGCTCAGGGGCCGCGCGTAACTAGAGAAATACATGTGCTACGTACGGGCTGCGCCTTGGTGTGTCCATTTTCTGTCTCACTTCTTCTCCCTCTGGTGTGATATGATTCCTTCCACTTGACGGCAGTGCTCTCAATCGGAAGCGCTGAGCCTGGCAGGGGAAATGCACCCCCCAAGCGCCGGGATTCTGCTTGCATGTGCATGCCCGCTCACTCCGCCAATCGAGCAGAGCCTCACGATGTCGGCGAGGGTTTGCGTCCACCAACTGCTGCGGCTAGATGTAATTCCCCATGAGGCTACAGGCCAAGCAACCGCCTACATTTGATGTACATACAGGCAAGTCCCCTCATCGCCATCCTATCGTCTCCGACAAGAGGAAGACATCCATCCCCCGTTAACTGATGGATGCCTACACAACAGCCAGGGCGGTGTCGTCGGTTCCCCTGCTCACTCGTGACCCCATCCTCCCCAGGTCTTTTCGTACCTACCCACGTCCGTCATCCATCCATCCCTCTCACTCCGCCTCATTAAAACTCACCGCACCCTCACTTCACCTAACCTACATATGTACATACCTATCCGGGAAGTTCCCCCACTCCTCCGGTGATAGTACTATCAAAAAGGGCCAACGGAAAGAAGGATCCGTTGGGCATCAATTCCAATCCCATCTCGTAACTAGCGGTCAAGACAAAATAAAGATGAGATGAGATATGTAAAAACAAAAACTCCACCCAAACCATGCGCGGCTGTGTTTCAGGTAGAGGAGGAATAATAACTTAACGAGAGAGAGCCGCAAGGCTACATACGCCCCCCGCTGACTGATGAGGTGAGGCGGGAGGGCGGCGCGGCGCAGGGCAAGGGTGAGGACAAGGGCACAGCCGCCAGTGATGTTTTTCTTGCTCTGTGTATTTTGTGATCAATTACTGTTTTCTAGTACTGTTTGCTCCCCCGCACGAGCAAAACAATAGGTACTGCCAAGGCGCAGCCTGTTGTTGGTGTGGTGTTTCCACGCCGCGGCATCCCTCGCAGAGAGAAACATACAAACCCACAACCCACGACCCACGACCCACGACCGACGCGGGAGGGAGGGAGCCACCAGGAAAAAGGAACGAATTGCCTTTCTTCCCACCGACTCCCGTTCCGGGCTTCGCCATCCATCTCCTTTCCACCCCTTCCCGAGCAAGAGCAAGAGCAAGAGCAAGAGCAAGAGCAAGAGCAAGAGCAAGAGCAAGAGCAGAGTAGAGCAGATCAGTCTCACTCAACCCCCCACACACAGCGGCCGGCCGACGCGGGAAAGCCGAGAACGGAGTTAGTTGCCTTTTTTTCACCGACTCTCATCCCCCCTTTCCCGAACTTCGCCGTTCGCCTCCTCCTCCACCACTCCAACCCCCCTGCTCCTCTCTCCCGACCCCACCCCGATCCCCGGGCCCCGTCCAGTGAACTCGGTTCGGGCTCCGATGCCCGTAGGTAGCGGGCTTTTTCTTGGCTCCGGCCGGAAACGGGGCAGGCGGGGTGGGGGGAGGAGGGGGGGAGGCAAGAAAATAAGAGGTTCGGGTTCAGCTGAGCCTCGCGCAGGGGCGGCGGTGAAGAAGAAGACGCGCACGCGCCGGGCCAGTCCAGTCCAGTCCAGTCCAGTCCAGCCCTCACATTCATTGCAATTGCTTGCTTGCCCCCTTCGCGCGCTCGTTCACACACCGGTCTTCCTCTCCGATGATGCCTGATAGCACACCCCCCTCCTCCTCCCCACCACTCACTCACCCACGGACGGGGACGGGGACGGGGACGGGGACGGGGACGGAGAGAGCTTTTCTGACTCATGACCTCTCTCTCGCTCCCCACGTCCCGAAAACCCACGGCGACGAACGAACTTGTTTTGTTTTCCTCTCTCTCTCTCTCTCCCTCTCCCCCCCCCCCCCACAAACCCCCCCTCCCCCCCGCTGCGCGAGCCAGCCCGGGCTGATACCTAGCGTCGGTTGATCCGCTCGATCTGGGTAGGGTGTTGTAAATCCATGCTGGAATCACGGGACAGGGGGGGACAGGCAGGGACAAGGGGGAGAGAGAGAAAACTTAGGGAACGAACGAACGGACGGAGAAAGAAAAAAAAGTTAAGTCAAAAAACTAGCTTTGAGATCCACATGGCACCCCAATCCCAAAACCGATCCTCGGGATTGCTTGGCTTGGCTTTCTTTCTTCCAGGGGGGGTGTCAAACGCCCGCCCGCCGCCCGCCGGGCCGGGCTGTGTGTGGGTTGGTTCCGAATCTTTTCTTCACCGCTACTCCCGATCCACGATGTCAACAACGACAACCGGCCGGATCTGGAATTCCGGATTGTACCGAAATGGCTGCCTAGGGTCGTAAGCTTGGTAAAAACTAAAAACTTGACTCCGTTTCGGGGCCGATCCATTCATCCAAAACGGTTGTATACAGATTGTGGGATGTTGGTGGAGAAGGGGGGGTGTCTGTGTAGAACTTCAAACGGCTCACTCACTCACTCTCACAGCCTGTTTGGTGATGGATGTTGTTGGGGTTATTTTTGCGCTGCTGCGCCCTCTTGCTACCAACATCACTCCTCCCAATACCGATGGGAAATACCGATGGGAAATGTCTCGGTCTCAACATGCCTCGAACAAAACAGTAAACTTACAATCGGTCGGCCGAGTCCCGATCATGAGCAAGGCGAGGAGGAAAAGGCAACACCGCCCGCGTTCACCGCGTCATCGCACGAGATGGGCCCCCATAAAAACTGATGGCCCCCTGACGCGCTGCGCTGCCCTGCACTGCATGTTGCACGTTGAGAAGCTGCATGTTGCACGTTGAGGCGCGCGCTGCAGCTTGCCGCCAATCAAGGGCGGATAAGATGGGATAGCGGTGGAGGGTTGGCCCCATGGCGGCGATAGAGCTGCATTTTCTTTCCTGCGCGCGCGTGCAGCAGCCTGCAGGAATTCCGAGACCCAGCGACCCAGGCTTCCGGATCGAGGCGCTGAACCCCAGTCTCGTGAAACCATGATATGGTCAGGTGAAAGGGAAATCGCCGGGTTTGACTGCGTCATGTCGTCCTTGCCTGCGAGTTCACCGCTAGTGAAGCGTTTCGAGATGGTCTCGGCTTGGTGGGATGTTCGCCGTCTCCTCCACAAAAGCCTCTCCGAGGTATGGAAACGATCTCGCGGCACGGGCACCTGGAGTGGATGGAGCTGTGGTAGTGCCGAGGCATGGTCACAACCTCTCACCGCTCACAAGCTCATACATTGGGTGTTGCAGGTGGTGAACCCATCTCACGCATATTGTTCAACGATCTGTGGTGGGGTCAGGAAACCCCCCTTTTCAAGGCCAGAATGAAGGACGAAGTCGTGCGACTGCGCACAGCGGGGAGAGCAGTTTGCTCCTGAGAGCACGACCGCAAGTATGAGTCAATGGTCAGGGCGGCAGGCAGACAGCCGGGAGCCGGCCCCGGACCCGCCTGACACGACTTGCTGCCCCAGAAATAGGTAACAAATAGGAATATTTCTCCAGATCCCCTGGCGAAAAGGCACCGGCCGAACGTCGCCATGCTGCAACAAGCATGCGGGCATGCTGGAGGGGCCCTCTGGGCGAGTGCGGATTGGCAGGATTGTGCCGTTGGGCAGAAAGCCAACACTTGGTTCGGTCCCAGTCGTGGCCCTCGAGATCGATCCGAGAAAAAGGGTCAGATCCTGGGTCGCACAAAGTTGGGCCTTGATCGCCTGGGGCGTCAAGCCTCCGGCATTGCATGCAGAAGACGTCTGACGGCTCGGCTGCGGAAGCCGAGTGGTGCTTCGTCGAAGGTCCTCCCCCCTCGGTGACGTGCCAGCTTCGGAGAGGAATTGTATGCATCTCTCCGGGACCAGTGCATGTTCTGAAGGCTCGACACTGGAACCAACAAATATTGCCGACTGAACAGGAGGGGACCGTCTGAAACTCCAGGTGAGGATGGTTTTCCCCAGAACGCCGGAACCGCGGCGTCTCGCGTGGCTGAGTCACTCTGATTCGGGGAGCCCAAGCATGTCGGGACCGTTCTTTGCAGGAGGACGCACGACAGCCTCAGGACCGTGATTGGCGGGAGTTGCACTTTTCCTTCAGTGGCCGGGTCTCTGGGGACGGTCCGGCAACGAAGCCCCGTCCGGCATGTTCTCCGGGTGGACATGAAGCGCTGCTCGCGCTGCTATCAGACATTTTGCCCTGAGCTGCTGGGCAACGGGACCGAGGAACTCGGATGAGTGCCTGCCATGGAATGAGCAGCGTTTCGGATCCTGACCCGTGTCCTGGGCCTATCCACGGCGGCTAGGGCGGTAGTAGTTCTGTAGTAGCTGACGGGGGGGTATTCATCGTCTCCAAGCAAGCATGTCTGTCTGATCAGGAGTTAGCTCGCTCTTCAGGGCCCCCATCTCCAGTGAAGTTCTCCAGTGAAGTGAGGTGACTTGTCGCCGGGGCCATTGGCGTGATGCTCGCCGGCCGGAACGAGTCGTTGACAGCTGACCACAGGCAGGGAGAGCGAAACGCGAGGTGGGGCTCGTCCGTGCCCCTGGGGGCCTACTGAATCGCTCGCTCTGTTTGGGGCGGGTTCGCGATCCGGCGAGACGCGTTCCCTCGCGTGTCAGAGTTCAGAAACACACCGACTCTTTGTTGGGTAGGGACGAGGGGGACGAGGGGCACGACGGGCTTTGTTTGGGTCGCCATGGCGCGGGCCTCGAGATATGCGGCCAGGCGCACACCGGGTCTGGGCAGGCGTCGCGAGTGGCCAGACGGCGTCTTCGCAGCTGCAAGCGCTCCGTTCCCCGGCCCAGTTGACGTGCCGACAGGCGACAGAGAGCGGAGGGTGATAGGATAGGACCGAGTGGAGCTGGGGAACACCAGCCACCGCATTTATTTTTCTTTCATTTTTGCGACCGTTTTCTCTTGTCAGACGGCGGTTGATGGTTGGTTGGTTGGGGCCCTGGGGGTGGTCGAAAATAGGAAAGCCGCGATGGATGCAAAACGATGCACGAGGGAGACAGACAGAGGCTGTGGTTTCAAGCAGGAGCCGTGGGGAGAACAAAGTCGACGCGGTGTTGCGGCGGGGTGCAGCTGTTGGAGCTGTTGGAAAAAGAAAAAGAGCACCTTCCTGGCGCAGTCAGATGACAGCTTCTCGAACATCATTTGGGAGGGCACAACAGCAGTGGGAAGGCAGGCAAAGAGGTGCGGTTCTGTCACGTGACCAGGCCGTTACCTAGAAAGCGGTGACACCGTGACACCGTCTGACTTTCAGTGGGTTGTGGGGAACCTAGAAACTGTTTTGGCTTTCTCTGTGCATGATTGGAACGCGGATGGAAGCACGGCGCAGCGTAACCAACGTTAGGCCCCCCGCCCGTTGCATCCCGTTGCATTCCATCAGACAAACCCGCGAAACGGTTGCTTTGATTCGAACGCTGTATGATACCAGGTATTCAGTCTCCGTAATTTGTACGGATGAGGGACACTTGGTGAGCATTGAGCAGCGATGAGATGACGAGGACTCGTTCGCGGTTCGCAATCCGCAGGCCGGTCGCAGCAGCAGTGTAGCCACTGCAACGCAGTGTCTGGTCCGTTCAAGCCATGTCCGGCATCGATCGCATCACATCAGCACCTGTTTTAGATGGTGCATCCTCGATCCTCTCCTCAGTGTTCAGCTCGCAACACCATCACGACAAAGATTAGTCGCCGAGATCATGCTCCCCCCGCGGCGTCCACTGGTCGGATTCGCCAAAACAAAACGAGCAACCTCTCGCTCTCTCTCTTCCTTCAGCACCGCCGGCGTTTTGCAAGACATCACCCCACCCGCGGCCAGCTGCTGCGCAAATGGGATGCTCGCCTCGTCGGCTAGTGGCTGAATCTAGGTTGGCGTCTTGACATTTCTGGTGTTCGCCCAGATCCCAAAACGGGGGGAAGATGGGCTGCTGCTGAGTGCTCACGGGGCTCGACTGGACCCTAGCACGCCCGCCGCTTGGGTGTGGGAGCAGCTGCACTTCCGCGCCTGGCTACTGGCCCAAAGCCTGCCTTTGGGTATCGAACCCCCAAGGTCCATTTCTGCCCAACCTGCCGGGGCGGTCATCCACGGCCACTCCTTCGCCCAGTCCAATCATGAGGGCAGCAACCCTTCAGCAGCTCTCGTCCTGTGCCCACGGTTCGTCGTACTCACCCCTGCGGTACCCAGCGCTCTTGTTCCTCGTCGCAAACACAGGTTCAAGCCCCAAAGGAGACGCCCCCCGTCGACCCATTAACGAGCAACCTCCGGGCCACCCAGGTTGGGCCGCTCCGCAACGGCAGCTAGTTGAACATTTCACCCCCGGCCGGACCGGCGGGCGATCACTGAGTCCATCTCGGATACTACCATTTGCCGTCCAAACAAGGCCTCTCGCTCTTCGCAGTCGACCAGCGTGACAGTCCGCGGCAACATCATGGCGGTTCCTATTGGGAAGTCACCGTGGCCCGATCGCCATCTCTGCGTCTGCACCGAGCGCCCTTCTCGCACTCCCGCTCACGTACCGGATCAGTCACGAGAGGTCTCCCTCTGAAACGGAGCCAACGAGCACGCCGTGCAAAACGCTGTGTCTGGGAAGCCATTACAGATCCAATCCCAGCGGGAGCCTCATCCTCTCGGGACCCCACTGCCGTATTCTTCTCCTCCCGATCGGATGTCTCTGGTCACACTCCCTATGCCAAGCCGAAACCCCACCCCCTCCCGCGCCGAAAGACCCCCCCGTCCCACAAGTTCCCGCGCAGAGCAGGTCCTCCGCAACCTGCACTCGAGGTACCACTCGGCCGCAGTTCCAAGAAGCCCACTCCTCTACAATTGGGCAAGCCTCGGATACGCACCCTGTTTCGTGAGCGTCTTGCAGAACCGGCCTGGCCACCATCAGAGTACAAAACATAGAAAGAGGAGCCATCCCATCTGCCCCCCCATCCATCCACAATCAGAGTCATTGCCATTGCACACCACCATCTTCGACAGAAGCAGCATTGAGACTGCTCAACTGAAGAAGGAGTCTGTCTATTCATACATCTTGTTTTTCCACACAGAGGTGCTTCAACCTCCCCATCTCACCAAGACACCCAGCTTCCCCGCGAGTCTCTGGTCTCAATAACCCCTCCTTCCAGAAGACGACATTGTTGTGCGACTTACACCAAAAGAGGGTAGGTGCTCTCTCTCTCTCTCTCTGTTAAAAACCCTGCCCCTGCCTCCCGCACTTCCCGCCCCCCAGCACTCACTTCCCCCCACCAACCCTCCTCTCGTCAACCCACTTTTTATACCCTTCTCTCTCCATCATCAACGCAACAGCAAGAGATCCAACAGTCCCGGGTTCACCGAAGCCTGAAGGGTAGGCACTCCTCCTGCGAGGCTTTT
The DNA here is from genome assembly GCA_033296705.1 of Chaetomidium leptoderma. Taxonomy (NCBI): domain Eukaryota; kingdom Fungi; phylum Ascomycota; class Sordariomycetes; order Sordariales; family Chaetomiaceae; genus Chaetomidium; species Chaetomidium leptoderma. The sequence goes on along the minus strand of MU856906.1, from coordinate 54,393 downwards.
GGTGGCGTTTTTTGCTCTTTTTCAGCCCGCCCATGGCTCTTCCGGCAGACGGCGCTCATCCCCTGCATCACCCCCCGGCCACTCCCAAAATAAAGCCCTCACCGCTCCATTCCGTGCGCAACCACTAACACACATAACAGGATCAGTTCGCACATTTTTCACCCTCACCGGGAAATCAAACCTTCACACCCACATTCACAAAACACACACACACCAGTGGCCCATCATGGTCTCCGCATTCCAGATGTCGTCATACTACAGGACACCGTTGTCGGTCGACACCACACACGCTCAGAAGTTCTTTGAGGAGGAGGACGCGAGCATACTCGACGAGAACATCCTCGACCACAGCGCACTCGACTCGGGCTTGGAGATGTCGCCACCAATGGTGGACAGCAGGAGGGACTCGTTTACGGCTGCCCCATCACTCTTCTCACCAAAGACGGAGGACTGGCAGTCGGTCGAGATGCAGTCTGTGCCGTCAAACAACCCGTTTTTCGACCAGCACAGCAACAACCCCTTCCTGCGGATGGACCAGAGCCAGCAAGCCGCATACCAGAACCACACCTGGCCCATGACCAGCTCCGGCTCCGTGACCCCCCAGCTCCAGGCCTTTGACGGCCTCCCGGTCGAGTACGATGCGACCAACCTCGCCATGTTCCACAGGCCAGCCACCATGCAGACGCCGACGCCGTTCACGGCTCCCGCCAACCCCGTCTCCATGTTCCAGCAGCTCGGACAGGCACCGCAGTCGATACCAACGTCGCCCCAGAAAGACGCTTGGATGACCCAGGACCTCAAGGCCCAAGCCATGGCCAAGAGGCCGCGGCCCGCCAGCCCCCTGATCCGCTCCCACAACGACCTCCGCAGGGGCGACGGCATCCGCAAGAAGAACGCCCGCTTCGACATCCCTGCCGAGCGCAACCTCAGCAACATTGACCACCTGATCTCGCAGTCCACCGACGAGCAGGAGATCAAGGAGCTCAAGCAACAGAAGCGCCTGCTGCGCAACAGGCAAGCAGCGTAAGTTTTCTCCCCCTCTTTGTGTAAAGTGTAAAGAAGCACCCCACCCCGACAAGACACTAACACAATCCACCCAGCCTCGACTCGAGACAGCGCAAAAAGCAGCACACGGAGCGCCTCGAGGATGAGAAGAAGCAGTACACCGAGGCCATCGGCAGTCTGGAGGACACGATTGCCAAGATGGAGAGAGATATGCAGAAGCTTGTCCTCGACAAGCAAAACTACGAGTCGTACATCCACGACCTCAAGAGGGAGCAGGAGGACATGGTTGTCAGACACACCAACGAGACGGGCGAGCTCCGCAAGAAGATCAGCGTCCTGACCAACGAGGTGCAGTCCATGGGCCGTGCCACCACCACCGCGCCGGGTTTCCCCGGTGCTTTTGCCGAGATGGATGGCATCACCATGGACTGCTCCTGGGACAACATGCCCATGTTTGGCGACTTCCCCATGGAGCAGACCGCTTCCGAGGTCAAGCAGGAGATGCAGATCGTGCCGGCCGCCAAGAAGTCCGAGGTTGTGTCCCTGCCGACGACCGTCGACTCCGAGAAGCCGGCCCAGCAAGGCGGGCTCCTCTTTATGCTCTTCCTTGTCGGCGCTTTTGTGCTCTCGAGCCGGTCGTCGACGCCCAGCATCCCGCGCGTCTCCGAGGATGTCCGCGCCGCGTCCGCGACCCTCCTGGAGAACGTGCTCAAGGATGCCGGCGTTTCGCAGGCCGCCTCGGGCCTCCAGGCCGTGGCTCCCCAGCCCTCGGGCACCACCTGGGCCCAGGCATCGCAGCCGTCGCTTTCCATGGCCGCGCCGATGCTCGACAACATCTCCCCGTCGGTGCTGGGCGACATGGCCGATGTCCTGATGCAGCCCACCGAGCAACAGACCAACGAGCAGATCTTCTCCTTGTCGGCTGCGCAGTATAATGACCTAACCTCGCAGGATTTCCTCCCGGGCGCTCCGCAGGCCGAAAGGTCGACGAGCCAAGGGAGACGCAATCTTGCCGAGGCTATGGCCAGCATGCGCAGCCCGACCAAGCAGTCGTCTGCCGCCGAGGTCTACACCCGGTCGCTGCTCTGGGACCAGATCCCCGGCGACGTCGTCCGGACCTTTGCCAGGATGGTCGCGGAGAGTAACAACGCCGCGACCGTCGGCGGCGAGGACCGGACGCATCGCGCTTAATGACCCACCCCCCTTTTTACGACTTTTTTCTATGATGACCAACAGCCACGATCATGATCACACGCGCGAACATGATCCTCACGAAACAGCATGAACATTTGGAGGAGCCCATGCAACAGCACTCGAGGAGCGATTCTTGTTATCATTTCCGTCTTTTTCTCTTTTCGACCTTATTTCTTGGACAACATACACTTGATCCGCTCCCGCGACCACACACACACAGACATCGGCAGCTCACGCACCGCAAGTTTGTTACCTTGCGACACCTGTACTGGAACACAGGAGTTGCCCCGCCGTTTCTCATCTCAGTTTGATCTTTTTTTTTGCTCTTTGGGTTTATCTCGGGAAATTAGCAAGCGAGCGAGCATTGGCTTTTTGTTTTTCATCCTTGATTTTGGTCTGCTTTTTTTCGGCGCATCTCTCTCTCAACTCTAATCTCATGTTTATCTCTCCGGCTTATTTCTATCTTGTCTTCTCTTTTGGGGCGCTGGGCATCGGAAATGGAACGGGTTCTGGGCAAAGCCTTGCTGCGAGGTCGGCGGGTTTCGGGGGAGGGGCGCTGGCAACGGCGAAACACGGCGGTTTTGGAGCATCTCGCGTTGTTTTTGGGAAGACAGATTTTTTGGACGGGCGACCAGCGACGGACGACACGGCCGCGCCTCGCCACCTCTGCTCTCCTCTCGTTTGTGCTGCGCTGAGGGAGCTGGCCAGGTTCTTGTCTCGCTCGCGCGAGCGGAGAAATCTCTCGCCGACACACAGACAAAGACACCTGGTCACGCTTCATCAGACTGGGCATTGGGACTTGGGAAAGGGAATTTTACAACTACGACGTCAAGCAAAACTGCGATTGCCTTGCGGGGAGGAAGAGCCCAGCTTGGAAGAACAGTTTTGCGACGCCACCCACATTGTCTGACGACACCCAATTCTCCTTTGTCCTGAACAAACATCAACAACAACACCACCACACTCGTTTACTCGATTCGATTCGATTGAGGGGGGGGCTGTTCCGACATCAACCGGAGCACACCCCCCCTTCGGAAGACACACCTCCCAACGGGAAGAGCCTTGGACGGACTTGCGACATCGCCAACAGAAGCGCGATCTCGCTTGCCGCCAGACCTTCGCGGAAGAGGACGGGTGATTTCAACCACTTTTTTTTTCTCTTCTCAAAATACCTCGGACCATCGCCGGCTTCACACACGGGGGGCTGAGCAACCAGATGGACTTTTTACAACAACTCAACAACAACGACAAAAACACATCGAAAAAACGGACAAACAGAAGAAGGGGAATCTGTACCCCCGGCAGGACGGCTTGGAACAGCACCTTGTCTTTCTCTGCTTCCGACCTTCATTTTTTATTTACATTTCTTTTTTGATCTGGCATTCTCTCAAAGATCTTTGTAGCTAGGCTAGGCGGCACAGAACCTGGGGGGACGAGAAATTGGAAAAGTGCTTTTAGTGGAATGGCAACTTTTAGCCCTCAACCTTGTGCCTGATGAATTTTTTGCAAGTGAATGTCTGCGAGTGAATGACTGGTGATCCAAACGTCCCCCCGACCTTGAGTAACAGCAGGTCTCCGACCTCGAGTAGCAGCAGGTCTTTCCCTCTGGAAATACTACCCAATCCAAAGAAAGGTATCTGCCGAACCCAGCTGTGGGCCGGGATGGGGGTGATGGGGGTTGCGTGAAGCTAGGTAGGGAGGTGTGCCTGGCATGGTCATTCATTCATGCCCCATCACAGTGACGGTGAGCTGTCCCGCCGGGTTGGGTGGGCATACATACAAGTAGTGACGGCAGATGTGTTATTGGGAGAGAGCGCCGGGGAATAAAGGGAGCAAAGGGAATAACGGGATAATTACTAAGTCATAACACACCTGGGTGGGGGGGGGGGGGGGGTTGAACCTGATGACCGGGTTGGATACCTGTTTTTTCTGCTCTCTCTCTCTTGGTCCGCTCGGAAGGGACGGGCCCTTTCTCTCCTCCCTTTCCAACCCGGTTTCTTGGTACTAACAGAATACCAAAGCGGTTTGACCTGACTTACCTCACCGAGTCACTTACACGGCAGTAAATCAGAAGTGCGCGTTTGCGCAGTTGTCTTCAAGAGAGGGAGTGGGGAGAGATGCAGGCTTTGCCTTGTCAAGTAAAGGAGGGAGGTAGATCCGGGGGAGGGAGGGGACACATGCAAACCCCATATGGGGGGGGGGGGAATGACAGCTCACTCACTTGCTCACGAGGGCACAACCGAATACCACACACCATCACCACCACCACATCACGACTTCTGCTCTGCACTGGTTCATTAAAACTGAAACCGGTGTCTCAACCCGACACCTTGGAACAGATCGACAGCCTGACTGACGCATCTTCTACATAATGACGTCTCGAGACTCTTGTCCTACTCAAACCTGGAATACTCCGTAGTAGATAGCCGTTCGAGATGCCAAAAAAAGTGATTTAGGAAGGAGACCAAAACTCCAGCAGCACCCACCCACTTGAAGGGGGAGACAGAAAACAGAAAAAAACGTGGGGAAAAGTGGTGAGTGACAGGGGGACTTCTCTCGATTTAGCCGGAGACTTCGGCCCCAAGCTGCCGGGCCGGTGGGGGGAGGGGGGGGCTGACTTTAATGTTCGGATATATGTATGCATGTGTTAACTAGGGCGATTGGGCATCGATGTGAGTTGGGTTTGGGATTTGGAGTTTGGGGTTGGTTGGTTGGTTGGTTGGTTTGGTTTGGTTGGGGATTGATGGAGAGAGAGAGAGGGAGGGGGTTGCAGCGGCGGTCCTTTTTTCCTTTCGGGTGCAGTCCCACGTGAGGTTTTTTTTTTTTTGGCCGTGGGAAGAAGGGGAAGTGCCATGTCTGCTATCCGAGATGACTGAGAAAAGAATAGAGAGCGAGGTTATGTCAAGGGGAAGTAAGGATTTTAGGGAGTTAGGGGATAATTATTAGGTTCAATTCCAAGAAGGGTCTTTTTCTTTTTCTTCAGCATGGCTCAATACAGCTTCAGTCTTCTTCGGCGTTGTTAAGGCTTCACCCCAGTGAAACACACAGCAGGCATTGCATACATTGCAGACTGCTGTGGCACACAACATGGTAACCTCCCCCGCAAACAAAACCCATATTGATGAATAAGAAGCCAATGAAGCCGAGTGGTATGCGCGTGCTGCCGCATAGGGTATGCTGTGCAACTTGATCGGGGGCAGGGCAAGATCTGGTTCTTTGGAATTTCAGGCAAACTCGACTAGCGTAAGAAGAAAAGGAGGAGACTAGAGAATAACAGGAGGAAATGCAATTTGATTACTACTTTGATATACTTAGGTAAGGATTGAGTGAGTAATGTAGCCCCTGAATCCCACCATATGTCCAACGAAACACTAGCCGATGGCGACCCTCTTTCTGTGTAACACGGTTGCTTCTTACTGAAACTCCAGGTAACATATCACGGCCGCTTTGTGAGACGAAGCCGGCGAGGAAAGGCGGCTCAGATCCGCGCTGTGTGGGCTGTGTAGGACGGCGGAGGCGATTCGTGTCTCACAGAGGTCAAGGGGGCATTGTTCCAGATAAGATGTGTCTGACTTACCGAATTGCATAGTTACTCGGTTTATCATTTCCCCTCTGCTCCCTTTCCCGGTGGAACCCAACCCAGTGGTAGCTCACTACACCAAATCCCGACGATGGGAACACCAACAGAATAGAGCTTTTGAATGGACTCCGGGCTTCACGGTTTCTTGTCTCGGGAGGAGCCGTCCCTTTTTGCCCAACTCGCTGTCGTCTGCTTCAAGCAAAGGGTACCCAACCCTGCCCTGTCGCCCCAACCGATGGGAAACGAAGGGGAACAACAGCATGCCTGTGCCTGTGAGAGAATCGCGAACCTGAAGTGGTGTTGCGTGTGCTGGGAGACCAGTCATCCTACACATTAGATGGGTTGTTTCTGTCTCCTCAGAATCAGTGCAGACCATAAAAAAGGGGGGGGGGGGTTGACAAACCTTTCAACCCCCTCCGTTTCTTCTCCAGCACACGCCACCCAAAACGGACCTCCATCAACATGGAACCCAGATACATCCCATCAACACGGCTGTACTTCCACCCTCAAGCGCTACTTCCCGCCATGCAGCGCAATGCAATGCACCTTACCTGCAATGCCACCAAAACACAACAACAGCAGCAGCCGAAGCGGACCGTTTCCGAACCCTTGAAGAGAATGCGGTAGAATGACTGTATTTAGTGGGTGGTGGTTTGTGGTTTGTGGGATGCGTGAGGAGGGTTGATGGTGCTGCGCCGAGGCCTCCTAAATACAGGTGTTCTTCCGTATCCACCGTACCTTCCAACACCCTCCAGTTCCCCCGATCGTAGGTAGCCCGATAAACCACGAACCATGCCCAAGGGTCCGGACCAGTCGACACACATCCACATCCATCCCCGGGGATCTACCGTCGAGTGGCATATCCGCCGTGTCAACTAAGGCAAGCCAAGGACCAGCTGGTCCCTACCACCGGTATCGATTTGCCCCCAACACTCGAGAGGGAAAACAAAACACATCTGCAGGGTCCGAGACCCCGTCCGTCCGTCCCGACTCTCTTCCCTTCCGATTCGGCAACAAAGAAAGGACCAGGTTCGGTAACCCGACCCCCCCCCCCTGCCCCTCCCCTCCGGCCATAACATAAACAAAACAAAGTGCACACGTACCCCCGAAGGTGAGATGTGACCGAGCGCTCAGAACCACAGTGGCAATGCTGCCCAAAGCTAGTCAAGCAGGCCAAGCCAGACCTAGACTCATGCCGAAGCTCCCCGGTGCGACCCTGGCAGGAGCGAGAGCGAGAGTGAGAGAGAGACACACAGAGAGAGAGTGAGCGAAAGTGCAGAAAGCATCGCATGATATTGGGTAAAAGGGCAAAGGTGGGTGGGTGGGTGGGTAACGCAGGGGAGATCGTGCTGCTCACTCAGGAAACTAAGTCCCAATATGATGGGCTGAGCCATCCAAACTTCTGAGACAGGATATGCCCGACCGACCCCCTTTCCTCAAAGACGGGAAGAAAACCCAACCCGACTCGACAGCACAGGATGGCCGAAGGTCCGCGGCAGGGAGGAACCAACATGCCAGCTTACACGAGTATCACAAAGGATTGTGGCACCGTGGGGGGGGGGGGAGACACCCAGTAACCAACACGCGTTGCGTAAGCGATGAACAAAAGTTGTTGTTGTTGTGATAAACAAAGCTCGTTATCCAATAACTCGACTTCCAAAAGAGACAGTCCTCGCCATCACCAAGAATCCAAGAAAGACGTTGGTGGCGACGGCGCATCCGATAGCCGGGCGATCCAAAACTCCTCATCCAACAAGCGTGGGGTGAGTGGGTTGTGGGGGGAGGAGGCAAGCAGGCAAGCAGGCTCTACTTCTTGCCATTCCCGGGCTCGTACTTGTCCTTCCATATCCTATTTCGCCATCGTCAGTCAGCTTCTATTCCTTCCCCCAACAAAACAGCAAGGGAGCACGACATGAGAGAGAAACCTCCCCGCGAAACACGCGAAACATGACCGCAAACGGAGACCATTCCCCCCCGCCTCAGCTCAATCAAGACCATCTCTGGCCTGATGTGGGTGAATGAGACCGGACTAGGTCGCAGCAGCGGGCCGCGGCCAGCCTCGTTTGAGTGGCCGGATGTCCCGAAAGGGCAAAAACAGAAACAGTTATTCCCCTCCAAAAAACAGGGCGAACGAGAAAAAACGTGGGCGCCCAGCCTATCATGCAAAGCAGGCAGTTCGCAGTCGGCAAGTCATCCACAACGGGTCGGGTCGCACACAGAGAGACAGACATGCCTCTGACTTGACCCACGAGTTCGTGTTCCCACGGACGGGAAGAGAGAAAAGAGGAAAGAGAAAAGGCTTGCTTACCAAGAATTCCCAATAATCTTGTTCCCGTTCTTCTCAGCCAGACGATAGTACTTGGCCGCTGCGAACTATTGTTGTTATTGTTGGGTGTCAGCCAGCCAGTCAGCCTGATGTGATGGATCACAAAAAAAGGGGCAAGCGATGAGGGGGAGGGGGCCTGTGATTCGTTTGCCGGTTGATGCCCAACGTCCGGATTTAGCACCAAACGGCCAAGCTTTTATTCGGGAAAACAAGTTCCCCGGAGAAAAGTAAATGGGCGTGCCCATGGTGGTTGGGTGGTGGACAGCTGGCAGAGCTGTTTTGTCGAGCAGCACATTTTGTGTTGTTGCAAGCGTGCTCATGTGATGGGTGGGACGGACTGAGACAGGATTGCACTGACCTTGTCTTTTTTAGTGCCGAATCCTTCGAAATAGCACCATGCCACTTCGTTCATGGCGTCTACAGAAGATGGTGGTCAGCTTTGGGAGACTGGCGCTAGGAGGTGGCAGGCGACATACCGGTGTCTCCTAGATTTGCAGCCGTTTCGTAGTACTGCAACTCCATGTTAGCGACGAGCGGCCCTTCCCCCCCCTTGACGGTGCATGGCTGCCATCGTTCCTTGGCCAACAAAGAAGGAGGACGGAAAACGCACCTGTTTGGCGGCGATCGGATCCTTGGGGATCCCCCACCCCTGGCGGAAGCAATTGGCCAATTCGAAGATGGCCAGGACGAGCTCGCCCTTGGCGGCGCCGCCCTTCTTGAGCCCGGCCTGCAGGGCAAGATGCTCGATGTCGGCGGCATTAGAGGCCGCTGCCGAGAGGTAGGTCACAGCCTTGGCTGTATTTGGTGTGCACCCCCATCCGTGCCTGGCCAGGCTCGGCGTTAGTTTGTGACGGCCATCATTACTGGGCAATTCCACGAGAGCGTGGCCAGGGCGACGGCCATACGGTGCGTGCCGGCGAGAGAACGCACCGGAGCCGACGTGATAGAGGCGCATGGCGCCCATGTGGATGCGGGAAAGAAGACGGACGTACCTCAGTGCGAGACCGTACAGAACCTGGCTCAGGGGGTTGTTGGCTCCCTTGGGATCTGCCAGCCGGCCAAACAGAGCCGTGGACTCGACCAGTTCCCCCGCCTCATGCAACCTGATGGCCTCCTGGATATCGTCGTCGATTTTCTTGGAAGACACAGCCTTGCCTTTCGGGTCAGGGGTGTTGTCGCTCGTCCCATCGCCTAACAGCAGTTGGGGGATCATCGGGGCCGCAGAACCATGCACGGGAGTGCCGGGCCGACTGCGGTTCTTCTCGTTCTCGCGGGCCAACATGGTGGCGCGCTTCTCCCATTGCGATTCGGTGCCCTCCTTGTCCGCCTCGCCGCCCACGGGCACGACAATATCAGGCAGGTCTTGGGGCACGTTCTCGGAGCTGGACGGGCTGCGGCTCAGGTGAAGGCGCTGCGAGAGGCGCTTGGTGGACGGGCTCTTGTTGCTGGACACGGACGTGCTCCGGCTGCTGCGGTTGCTCCGGAAGACATCGAGGCTGCGTCGCTGCGGCTTGGGGTCTAGGTCGGCGGACAGGAACTGGCCCGGGTCTCGCTGGCCGTCGGCGCTCGGAGGGCGGATCACTTCGGCGCTGTGGGTGTCGGTGCGGATGAAGGTGAATTCGGGGTTGGGGTTGGAGTTGGAGGGGCGCGCACCGACCTCGTCGCCCTCACCGTCCGAGTCGTGCTTTTTCCTGAACTTGTCGCGGAGGCCCATGGCGGCTGGAGTCCTGGTCGCGTATTCCGGATTTGGCGGGGTTGAGCGGGATTGGGGGATGGAATCGGGTTGGACGAGTCCGACAGAAGAGGCTCACAGGAACGCGCGGGACAGGCAAGAGGAAAAAAGACAATGATATTGGCTGGTATAAATTGAATGGACGACTATGGATGCCTGGTTCGATGTCCTGTCGCAGGAGACGCCATTTTAGGCGCTGTCAGCTCGCCGACGACGCGCCTTCGAGATTGCAGGTGTCGTCTGGGAACGGCGTTGGAGCGGGGCAGTGCCCGTTGGCGATCCGGCGGAGCATTTGTGGCGTCTCGAGGGTGTCCCTCTTGGGATGGATGTCCCAAACAAAGCACACTTTGGGTTCCCGCAGGGCTCGGAGATTTGAAAAGGAACTGAAATGATAATATCCCCTGACAATGGAAGGAAGCAATGCGAGTCGGGGGCAATAATCTTTCAAGAAGATTGAATGGCAGGAACATTCAAACTCGACGGGTGCCTGGCTCTCTCCCACAAGGGAAAGAGCTACCTTTTCTGTTCCCACAATCACCGAAGCCCGATTAGCTCAGCTGGTTAGAGCGTCGTACTAATACCGGTTCCACCCGTATATGGTATGCGAAGGTCAACAGTTCAATCCTGTTATTGGGCATTCATGTCATCTTTTGCCTGTCAAGTCAGTCCTCTTCTTCTTGTCTTGTTTTTTTGCTTTTTGGTCCAAAGTTGTGTTGGGCCCGAAGCTCGTACAATCAGGAGGAACACAAGTTAATAAATCGGCAATGGCACATTCGTATGAGTGAGGATCAAGAGGAATGAATAAACCGGGGACGTGGTCGATCCCTGAGAGATTCTCGCCAGGGTTCGCACGTTGAATCGGTTGAATAAGGCAGCAGGTGCTTGGGCCACTCTGGGCCACTACCGTAGAATCTCTCGAAACAGCGGGAAATAGGTTGCGAGGCATCCAAGACGTGAGCCACAGGCTACCTCCAATCAAATGACAGAGCATTGTGGCTGCCGACGTAGGAAGTGCATCGACTGGTGGGAACCCGTGGCTTTGCGTCTTGGCAGCCCCACAACCTATTTCCCAGTTTCGAGAGATTATACGGTACCTAACTCATCGGGCCCGTCTCGACCTGCAAGCCACAGCGCGCACAGAGCACCCCACACGCACACACGGAACCCGACGCGCAGCCGAACCGCGACTTTCCATGGCCGCCGCGCCGCCCGAGTCCGAGTCCGAGTCCGAGTCCGGGTCCCCGAAAGACACCACGTCCGGATAAACCACGCACCATGGCCCCTTCGGCGCCGACCCGGCCAAGGCTGACACTGAAAGGGCTCCCGCGCAAACGACCCGGGCCCGCGCCCAAACCGCTGTCGGAACGACTCAAGAACCGCCCGCCGAAGCAGGTCAAGCGCGTGGAACGCTCCTACACGCGCGAGCGCAAGATCGAGGTGCTGGTGTATCTGCTCAACCACCAAGTCCGGGTTCTCGATGATCGCCTCCGCAGAGTACCCCGCCGCCGCGTTGGCCAGCCGCACGAATCGAATGAGTTGGCCGAGCCCGTGGTCCAGGAGGAGAACGGCGAGTTCGTCTGGTACCGCGCCCCGACCTACGCTGAAGCCTCCGACTTTTGGAAGATTCCGACTCCTACCATCCAGGGCTGGTGGGATTCACGCAAGAAGCTGCTCGAGGGAACCGGCATTGAGCTGCCCCAGGTCGATCCGGTTGGTTTTTCGGCAACCCCAGCTGCAACAGGTGCCTCCCGGGTGCCGAACAGGGCCCAGAGCACATCTTCGACAACGGGCGGGGAGGTGCAGCAAGTGCAGCAGCGAGACGGGGTTCCGGTGGCCGACAGCACAACGGCACCGGCTACACCATCCGGCCCCGCCCCGTCTCCGAATCCGGGCCACACCCAGAATCCACCAGCATCGACAGACAGGACACCCTTGGCCACCGTGGGGGGATCATCGTCAGCCAATGTTAGCGGGACACAACCCAGCGCTGCTGCCCAACCGACACCGACCGGGCCCGGACCGCAGCCGATTGCTGCGAACGGCACGGCTGCCCCTGTCGCTCAACGGCCGTCTGCAAACGTGGCGCGACCGACTCCCCGTCCGGCGCCACGTCCGGCGGCGCCGAAACGGGTTCAGCCAGCCCCGAAACACACCCCTCTCCAACCACTCCCACCCCGGAACCTCGAGCCACAGGCTGCACATGTCGCTCCCCCATCGCCTTTCGCGATACCTCCTCTTTTCAACCCGGCAAATTATGTTGTTGTTTATATCGGACCACAACCTGGCCCATCGCCCGGGCAGCACTGCATACATCCCGGCGCTATACTACCCGTGGTGCATTCCGGCCAGCCAATAGAAGTGCCCCCGATGAGTTTCGTCTCTGTCTTTCCCAGCCATCCTCCCGGCCCCGGCCCCCAGGCCCCGCCGCCACCGCCGGACGCAACGTACGTTGGAGGAGCCGTGTTCCCCCATCACCATCCTCCACACGGACCCTATCCTCCTCCGTCTCAAGGCCAACCGGCCACGCCACATGGCGCGCAGCCGCCCCCGAATCCCGGTCAGCTCCTAATACCTTACGGGGCCCACCATCCACCTCAACGCCCAGGCCACCCACCACTACACGGGCCTCACGGCCCTCACGGCCCTCACGGTCCACATGGGAGTCAAGCACCACCCCAGCAGGTCCCCTACTTGGGGCCTGCCGGCTACACCAGCCCATATGCTTCGCCAAGCTCTGCCGGCCATTCACGTCAGCAGCCCCACCCCGTCTCTCAAGCTGGCCACACCGGGCGTCTACTGGCGCCAGCTGTGCGAGCACAACCGACTACTACATATTCAGGTCCACCACCAATACCGACAGCGACACAAGCCCGGGCGAGGAGAGCCGGTCCACCTTCACCTCGGCACCGAGTTCCTGTCGCGCCACCTGGCCAGCAGCCTGCTCAGAATAAACCTTTGCCTGCACCTGCAGGCCCAAGTCAACAACCGGCGATGACGCCTGCCACACCCCAACAAGTCCCACCGGGGGCTAATGCACCCGGGACCACCACCCCTGCCGTGGCGCCCGATGGTAACTCACCGGGGCAGGAGGAGCAGGAGGGTGAGCGTACGGATGCGCCGGCGCCCGACGATCAGGGGTCGTCATCGCCTAGCGCAGAGGATGTAAGCCAAAACCAAGGCAAAGGTGCAGCTGCAGCCGGATCGGCGTCCCCGTCCGACGGGACGGGAGCAGCAAGCGCCACCTCCAGGGGGGAAGAATCTGCAGTGACGCCCATGGACGTGACGACTGCAGTACCCGAGGACGAGGATACAGCCACGCCCATGGAGATGACAGGGTCTCCGGACCAGGACATGGCAGTAACCCCCATAGAGACAGAAGGGGATACAACAACGCCCACGGAGGAGGAGAGCGGCACGGCAGAGGTGGCAGTAGAAACGCCGGCAGAGCCAGCAGCAACGGAGACATTAGCAGAGGACACCGCAACGCCCATGGAGATTGACACCGAGGCGCCTGCCGACCCAGCAGTCGACACTCCGGGGTTGTTGGTTCTGATGCGTTGACTGATTCGCTCTTCGGATCCGAGGTGTTGACACCCGCTCCTTGACGTGAGATGTCTGTCAATTCATCTTGTCCCGCTGGGGCTGCCAGTTTGCCCGTGGCAAGGTGGCTTGATATTTGAGCGGGGTAATTTATGGTATGGAAGACAAAAAGAGGCGAGAGGTATAGTTAATGTGTAGAAAGAAGCTGTAATTATATTTTTGGTTTCGAGAGTAAACGGCGTCTGCGGGAGATACCACGGGTTCATCCACCCTTGACCCCTGACAGGCAGTCAGGGGTTTGTTGACATCGGCCTCCAATACCACCACCAAATGGTCAAACCATTTCCGGTTTGCAAAATCACAACGACCGAACAGACCAAAAGTCAAATTATCCTTTTCTAACCCCTCCGCCAAAACACCGAAATAAACACCCACAACCAGATCGATCCTACACCACCATCAATCCCCAACCACACACCCACTAATACCCAGTAGTAGCTTACCACCGCCCCCTACGAAACATGCACAAACCCCCTCTTCCTCCCCGTCCCATCCCCCTGCTGCTGCTGCCGCCCATCCTCCCAATTCTCATCCACATACTCCTTGACACTATTCTCCCTCAGCTGCATCCCCACCACCCTCAACGCCGCAATATTATACCCCATCTCATCCTTCTGCCTGCGCAGCGCCGCCCTCAAGTTGGTCTTGATCCCCTCCAGCATGGCGCGCATGGTCCGGCTCGCGACCACCTGCCGATGGTGGGTCTTGAGCATAAAGAACAGGATGCGGCACGTCAGCGGCACGTTCATGGCGCGGCGCGCAAACAGGTTGAGAAAGGTGAAGAGCATGGGCACCGAGGCAAAGGGCAGCACGAGCAGGGCGTCGTGCAGCGCCGCCGCCTTGATGCGCTGCAGCGTGTTGAGCACGTAGGTTTCAGCTGAGATGTTGCCGAGGGCGACAAAGATGGGGTTGCGCTGGGGCGGGGCGATGGAAGAAGAAGAGGCGGCGCTTCGCGCGTCTTGCCAGTCGCGGAGGGTGGCCAGGTCGGCCATGCCTAGCTCGAGGGCCTCGGCGATGCGCTCGCCGGCCATGAGGGTCTCGACGGTTTGTTTCGAGGCCGCGGCCACTTCGCGGTTTTGGTCTTGCTCCGAGGGGTCTTGCTCGAGGGAGGTGGTGAGGGTGGCTTCGTAGAGCTCTTCGAGCTCCTTTTCGCGTTCTTCTTCGAGAAAGATTTGCTCGTCGGTTTCGTTCCAGACGCGGAGGCTCTTGTCGTGGCTCGCGCTGACGAGAAAGGTGCCGTGGTGGCTGACGGCGAGCGCCCAGATCTCGCCGTGGTGGCCGTCGATGCGCTGGATCTGCTCAAACTTGTCGCCGTCCCAGTACTTGATGGTGCGGTCCTTGCTGGCGCTGAAGAAGTGGTGCCCGTTGCCGTCCGAGTTGTGCGGGATGAAGGCGACCTGCAGGATGCTGTCTTGGTGGCCAAAGAGCGCCTTGTGGCAGTCGCCAAAGTCGAGGCCCCATATCCTGATGTTCTTGTCGGCCGAGCTGGTCACGATGAGCTTGCTGTCGTACGAGATGTCCATGCTGAGCACGGGCAGCTTGTGGCCGTAGAGGTTGAGGTAGAGCTTCAGGGTGTCGACGAAGAAAACCTTGACGGTGCTGTCGAGGAGGGCGACGGCCAGCAGCCTGGAGTCTGGGGAGAATCGCAGGCTGAGAATGTCGTCCGACACCTTGAGTATCCTCGACTGCACAAGCTTGAGTTTTGGCATTGTCCTGGTTGTGCCCAGCACTTGCTCTTGGACAATCTTGAAGTTCCAAAACTTGGCTGTCTTGTCGGCGCCGCCAGACACGACTGACTTTCCGTCTGGATGCACCTGCAGAGACCAGATGGCATGGCCCTCGTGCGCATTGACCGTCTCGAGCAATGCTGCCGAGGCCACGTCGTAGAGCTGGAGGTCTCCCTCCTTGGTCCCCACCACCACCACCTTGTCGCCGGGCAGGAACGCACAGCAGAGCGCGTAGCCACACTCAAACGTCCGGATGCATGTCTGTGTCCGGATGTTCCAGATCTTCAGGGAGCCATTGGCGGCAGACGCCAGCATCTTGTCGTCTGAGCTGAGGGACAGCGAACGGACGTCTGTCCGGTGCCCTGGAAGCTCGACGGCCAGGGCCTTGTTGTAGTCGGGGGCGTCGCTCTTGGATTTGAGCTTGTCCTTCCCGACAACCGAGTACAGCTCGAGCAGGTTGTTTGTCGACCCGACAAGCAGTTGTAAATCCTTGTTCCCCTTGTTGGTAGCCCAGTCGACCGACCGGACCTTACCGGTAGTTCTGATGATAATGTGCTGGACAATCACGTCGGATATGTCGGCCTGCGTGATGTCGTCGGCCTTGTCCTCAGCATCGTCCACCTCATCGGCCTTTTTATCCTTGGCCAGCTTTTCCCTTCTCCTCCTCTTCTTCCTTGCCAAGCCCTTTTTTATCTCTGATTCGTTCCGTATCCTCCAGATCTCGACCGACTTCTCGACTCCGTGTACCGCAAAGTAGTCACGGCGCGGGTGGAAGATCACCTCGACCGCCCTCTCCTTGCTCTGCCGGTGTAATGTCCCCCTGTCTCGGAGGAAGTTGATGGATTGTGAGAGATCGACCTTTTGCGCCGAAGAAGCCAGACCGGCGATGTCCAGTGCCCACGCCGTCATCTCACCGTCGTTGCCAGCCGTGACGCAGCCGCTAAAGTCAGGGCTCACGCCCAGCGCCCAGCACTCGCCGTTCGTCTGTGCAACATGTGTCTCGATGCAGTGGCGCGACGTCAGATCCCAAAGTTTAATTAGCGCGTCCTTGCCCGTCGTCAGGAGGAACCCCTCTGCGGTCTCGGTGTCCACGGCCATCAGCGCCTGCTCGTCCTCGTCGTCGGCCTGCACCATCGGGTCCGGCTCGACGAAGTGCAGGCCTGTGATCTGATCCTTGTGGCCGCGCAGCTTGTACTGCCCCACCTCGGCGACGAGATCCCAGACAATGACATCGGTGTCCCTGGCGCCGCTCGCCAACCGCACGCCCGTCTTGTCGAAGGCGAGGATGGTGACGGCTGACTTGTGGCCGTTGAAGCTCACCACGGCGGTGGCAATCTTGCTGTCCCAGAGGCGGATGCTGCCATCCTCGTAGCCCACGGCGAACACGTCGGGATCGGTCTTGCTCTGGGCGATGGCCGTCACCTTGGACCTGCAGTTCTCCTCCCTCCAGCGGCCGAGCAGCTCGCCCTTCTTGATGTCCCACACAAGAACCTCCTCATTGGCGGCAACGATGGCCTGACCGGCGCCAGTTCCCGCCTTGCCCCGGGACGACCAGACGAGGTTCGAGTTGCTGGATGCGACGACGCCGAACGACTTGGAGGGCTCGAATTTGCTGGAGAGAGTCAGAGGTGGTTTTCGACAAAAAAAATAGGGAAGTTTTCGACACTTACAGGTAGGATTTGACCATGTTGGCGACCGGGCACTGTCACTTTGCACTCGGACTGCAAACCCGTGTCCGTCTCTCTCTCAATGCGTCCTGGCGTCGGCGAACTCGGTGGGATGTTCTCGACTTTTTTTTGGCTGCGATAAGATAAGACGAGGAGTGCTGCACGAGCCACACAGCTGCACTCTCACAGTCGAAGTGCTCTAGGTGTGGCTCTCGATTGAAATGCGGGGCATGGACATGCTCTCCCGCTTCAGGGGTCAGGGCCGTTGGCAGCCTTGGCTGGGCTTGCAGTGCCCCAGTGCTTCTCCCCTGCCCGCGCGACACAACGTCAGCTCCCATTCAGTTGCAGCCCCACCACAGCTGCCCCCGACCACCACAACCACTCAACGCCGGGCACCCGACGACCTTTAAAAGACAAGCGATTGATCTAGGGGTTACTTTCACGATGTTGCTGCTCGACTACCAAAATGTGCTGATACAGTCGGTGCTCACGGAGCGCTTCTCCGGGTGAGTTGCTCCTCTCTCCGACCGGCGCCGATTGACAGCGCCAAACCCGCTGACACGTCTCTCTCTCTCGCGACTCTAGAGTGCCGCCCGTATCCATCGACCAGACCGTGTCCGATTTCGATGGCGTCACCTTCCACATCTCGACCCCCGAGACAAAGTCCAAGATCATGATCTCGATCCAGATCCGCTGCTTCCAAGACCTGCTGCGGTACGGCGCCGAGGAGGTGCTCAACCGCGAGTACGGGTCCTACGTCGTGTCTCCAGAACCGGGCTACGACTTTTCCATCGTGGTCGACCTGGAGAATCTGCCTGCCGAGAAGGGTTGGTGTATCCCGCTTTTTACCTGCCCCGCGCATATACTGAAAGAGCTATTCCAGAGGCACGAGACGAGCTAGTCATGAACATCTCCCTTCTGAAGCGCAACGCCATGGCCGCGCCCTTTGAGCAGGCCTACCAGGAACACTACCACCTCAAGGCCGAGGCCGCCAAGTTTACGTCGGAGGAGGCGCCCCAGGGCGTGCGCGAGGGCGGCGAGGTCAAGGCGATCCACTACCGCGAGGAGGAGGCCATCTACCTCAAGGCCAGCCACGACCGCGTTACCGTCATCTTCAGCACCATTTTTAGAGAGGAGACGGACCGCGTGTTTGGCAAGGTCTTTATCCAGGAGTTCGTCGACGCCCGTCGGCGAGCCATTCAGAACGCGCCCCAGGTGCTCTTCCGCAACGACCCGCCGCTGGAGCTGCAGGGCGTGCCGGGCGTGAAAAACACCGGCACCGGCGAGATTGGCTACGTTACGTTTGGTATGTGTCTGCGTTGGATGTGGTGTGGCTGCCTTGCTGACTGTGACAGTCCTCTTCCCGCGCCATCTGACGCCCCAGCGGATGCCCGATGTCATCTCGCACATCCAGACCTTCCGCGACTACTTCCACTACCACATCAAGGCTTCCAAGGTAATTTTTTTGTTTATGAAGATTATTTGACGCAGCTAATCTGTCTAGGCGTACATCCACTCCCGCATGAGACGGCGGACAGCAGACTTCCTCCAAGGTGAGCAACCTGTGGCACTCGGCGACTCCTTATGGCTAACCATTCTTCAGTCCTCCGCAGGGCCAGGCCAGACAGCGAAGAGAAGGAGCGCAAGACGGCAAGCGGGAGAACCTTCAAGGTCGGCAGCTAAGGCACCCTGCGATGGCCCTGAGACGATGATGATAGCCCACACAGCCAATAGAGCAAGAAATTTACGACTGTTTATGAGGGGTTGTCTGTGAGAATGTCTTGCCCTTCACAACTGTTTTTCGTCAAGGGGCGTCTCCAATCATCGGCTTCAAGGCAAGTAAGTATCTGTTGAAACGAACTAAACAAAGTCACTCCCACTAGACAGCGAAACAACTCAAACCGACCCCCACTCAATAACACCACGGCCGTGCCTTGAACCGCTCATTCTCCTCGGGCCGCCCCTCCACCGGCACCTCCACCTCCCCCGGATTAATATACCACGACGGATCCCCATTATCAACCTGTGTCTCACTCCATCCATTCCCCAACCACCTCAACCCATTATCCCCCCCTGCCCCTTCTTCCTCCTCCACCGACTCATACACCCAATCCTCCCACCTCGGCGCCCGCAGCGCCTCGAGCGCATGCAGCGTCGACCCGGGCCACAGCCCCACCACCTTCCCGTCCCGCTGATACCAACTCCGACAGTCATCCATATACACGGTGCCCCGAAAATACCCATCCACATACTCCATAAAATCCCGCACCCTTTCGGGTTTGGGCTCGACGCTCGCGTAGTCCTCCCGCTGCAGCTTGCGGATGACCGCCACGATATACTCGGCCTCGGCCTCGAGGATCTTGGTCAGGCTGCCGGAGCCGATGGCGCTGTTGGGGCCGAACATCATGAGCAGGTTGGGGAAGCCGTCGGTGGCGAGGGTGAGGTAGGTTTCGGCGCGGGTTTGCCATCGCGCGGTGAGCGGGACGGAGGACCGGCCGAGGATGGGGAAGGGGGCCGGGGAGGAGACGGTGTAGCCTGTGGCGCAGATTAGGACGTCTAGTTTTTGTACTTCTGGGTTGCTGGTGGTGAGGAGGCCGGAGGGGGTGATTTCTTGGATGGGCTTGCTGATCACGGCTACGTTGGGTTCCAGGAGGGATTCGAGGAAGCCTTTGCCTGGGGTCAGGCGGCGGCAGCCCGGGGCGAAGGTGGGGATCAGGAGGGCCGCGAGGTCGGGGCGGGTGGCGAGCTTGGCGTGCATGGCCTCGTGGAAGGCGGATTGGTGGGCTTGTTGCATGGCCGAACCGCGGATGGTGCTCTCGTGGACGAGGTTGCCGCCGGACTCAAAGACCTTGCGGAGCTTGAAGAGGGCGTCCGGGTCGGTGGATAGTTTGTGGCGCTGTTCCGGGGAGACTGGTGGAAAGGGGGGGGAGTGTTAGTCCAGGGGGGGGCTGGAAGAAGGGGAGGGAGGGATCGGCGTACACGCTGTTTCGGCGGGATCAAGGCCCAGCTCGATCATGCCTTCGTCTCCAAAGGCTGACGTAATCCAGGTGGGGGAACGCATGAAGCAGGTCAGTTGGGCACCCTCGAGCTTTTGCAGGTTGGGGATGATTTGGATGGCGCTTGAGCCGTTGCCGATGACACCGATTCGTTTGTTGCGGAAGTCGTAGCTAGCAGATGTTAAATAGGGGCAGGGGGGGTGCGTTGGCGTGGAGGCTGAGTGCTCTCTCTCACCTTGTGTCCCATTCCCCTGAGTGCATGACTTTCCCGGCGAACTTGTCCAGCCCAGGGATGTTTGGCCACGATATGTCGCTGAGCTGCCCCCGGGCGGTGAGCAGGACATTTGCTGCGTCCTCGAATGTCTCTCCAGTAGTAAGATTCGTGACCTTGATCTTCCTGGCGCTTGTGTAAGTTGACGGCTCCAGACGATGGGAATTCCGAGCTCACCATTTCTTCTCGACCTCATCCCACTCGCAATGCTCGACCTGGTGGCGTGTCTTGGTGAACCTGGTTGCGCCGTATTTCTCGGCCACATCCCGGAGATACTGCTGGATCTCGCTTCCTGGCGCATAGAGGTTGCTCCAGTTGGGGTTTGGGGCAAACGAGTACTGGTATGAGTGTGCTTCGGGTCGGTTAGCTTGACTTTGACAATTCTGATTGGGGACGGCTTACATGGAATGTCAGAGGCAACTCCTTGAAGCAAACGTTAGCCACCCTCCAACGGTTCAGAAGTGTGAGTGGTGCTCGTACCGGGATACTTATTTGACAACCTATAAATGTCAGTGGTAGTCGATCGGCCAGGACAGGGGAGGCTCATACCAGACACCTCCCACGTCTTCATTCTTTTCGTAGACAACCAGCTCAATATTCCTGAGTCTCTCGGGAATCCTGATGGCAGCCAAGATACCAGAGAAGCCAGCTCCGACCACGACCACCTTGAGGGGTCTCAGGTTCTCGATGGGGACATCTTTGATGGTGAACTCTCCGTTCACAGCCGGAATCTCGCCCATCGTCTCGGTATCAGCTTAGTGTATTTCCGTTTGATCTGACCTTTACCGTGTGTTGCCAACGTTTACCGTAGTTGTCCTCCACAAGATGTTTGGAGATACTTGAACGGAACAAAGATGAAAGTAAGTGGGATGGTGTTAGGGAATAGACTAGCTTATTATAGCCTCAGATGCCGCTTGTCTCCGGCCCCCGACCATATACTACAGTACATGTCATGGTGTATCAGCCCATGACCAGTCCCGTGTGTGTAAGCTGATGCATGAGTCCTGGATATACCCGGCACAAAAACCGCTGAGTGATTGACCACGACCACGATACCGGGAAACGCAGACCAGCGGGGTTGGATATCTAAGAGCTGACACAGACATAACAAAGGCACCCCTCTCCAGATCACCAATGGGGCGCCATAAGTAAGGGGTATTGGTGGAGTTGGCACACGTAGGTGAGGTATGTACAGAGACCTGAGACAACATGAAAGTTGGAGAACAGTCAGTATGTGGAAAACAGTTACCGAATTCTTTTGTCTCGGTATCCTCCTTTCGTGAAGCCATCTTAAGGTTAGCTGGGGTATATACTTACATATGAGCGACTTACCCCAGATGGTGGCCAAGTTCCCCGCAGCTGCCGATCAGACCCGCAGAGAGTTTGCCCAGAGGCGACCGGGACGGCAAACCACACCCGCCCGACGGTACGGTACGGCGAAATCTAGACCCAGCAGCACAGTGTCAGAGGAACCATGCTTCATGAATTACATGTACATTTCTTCCTCTACGGAGACTATGTCTAACTCTTCATCTTTGCTTGACACGCTATGCGGCGGGGATACGCCGCCAATGTTTCTTTTTCTGCCACCATCACGGCCAACTCGGTTTCTTTCCCCCCGGACGACCGCAACAAGGCAAATGGGTATCAGGGGTGCGGTAATGATGGGCGCCAGGCAATGCAACGAAGAGAAAGAACAAGGCAAAGCATCGCGGGCGAAGGAGCAGCATCATAGCTCGATGAAGTCCTTCTGCTCCGCAAAATCAAGACCCCCGTCCTCATCTGTGCCGATGAACTCATCCACCTCGTCAGAGTCGACATCGTCGTCGTCGATCGACTCCCCGTCGTCGTCGTCGTCGTCGCTGGAAACATCTCCCATCTCCTCGTCTTCCATGTTGGACAGATCCCGGGCGCCGGCGCCTCTCCGGAGGACGCTTGCCCTCTCCCGGTGCGGCAGCTTACACCCCTTGATCTTACAGGTGCCCGTATTCGTGAAGTCGGGGCACTCGAAGGCGTGTCGGTCCGGGCAGTTGGCGCCCTTGGCGCAGTAGCCGTAGAAGCCGAAATCCCTGCATACCGGAGCAGCTGGTGACACTTTTACGTGAGCATACTTGCAGTCAGGCTTGGTGCAACTATCCCGGCCAAAATGCAAACAGGTTGGGGTGCGCTCGGGGATGGGGTCGTGCGAGAGATCGCAGTTGCCGCCATTGAGGCATTCACTCTGTTGCAAGAAGTCCTTGCAGATGGCAACCTTGTGCGGATCGTGGACGTAGCGGCAGCGTGGGCCTTGGGTGCAGGAGCCTGTATCTCGGTTAGTGAGTCTCGGGTGACTTACCGAAGCCCGGTCGGAGAGAGAGAGATGTCGCTCGGTGGGGGCGTCGGTCGAGGAAAATGGAGTTACCCGTCATGGAGAATTGTTTGCAAGGCACGTCGACCTTTCTGACAGCGCCGGATTGCCTGTCGTAGAATACTGGGGTCAGTTGTCCAGCCCCGAGGTCCCAGGAGACATACCGCTGCGCTTTCACAATGCCGTGGCGGTATAGGTTGCCGTTCTTGCTACGGTAGAATCGCACGCCGCCAATGACGGCCATCTTGGGGGTCGCCTTTGCCGAGTTACCGTCACCTACACGTATGTGAGTACCATGCGAGGCCCTTTCGCGCAGTGTGGACGCACCGGGAACCTTGACAAGTTTGCTGCCGTTCTTGGCGACGACGAAGCGGACGCCCTGGACGGCAATCTCATATTTATCGGCCGCGGTCTGCTGGTTAGCAGCTGTCCCGAATCCTCCGCTGTTTACCATGCGATTAAGATGACTGATCAGCTTGGCACGCTCTTGCTTGTCCCTCATAGCAAGCTTCTGGCGCCGCGTCTGCTCTATCGCAGCGGTCCTGGCCTGTGCGTCCTTTTTGTAGACGTTTGAGTTGATCAGCTGCAGGTGGCGGTCGTTTTTCGTGACCCACGACGAGGTGGATGCGTCCGATGTGGCGCCCGAGTCGGCGTCGCCCGACGGATTTTGCTGGGAGCCGTTGTTCAAGACGAGAGACCTGTTGCGGTAAACGGGCATCCGTGCGCCCGTGTGGCCGCCGCGATGAGGGAAGCCGCCGCGGCGCCATCCACTCGAGTAGCCCGCTTCGTGACGTGGGTCAGTTGGAATTCGGTGAACATGTAATCGGTCGGTCGACATACGGTGATGCGGTCGAGCAGGCGGCGCGGGGACGAAGCCGGCCTGTTGATTCCTGTGGCGATTAATCTGGCCGGCCAAGCGGCCGATCCTCTCCATCATTTCTCGGTCCTCTGCCGACGACATTTTGGCCCTGCGGTGATGCTTGTGTCGATTTGCCTAGAGATTTGTTGCGAAAGGCGCTGTAAAATTGTGCGGCGTCAGGTTGCAAAAAATGCGGAGTCCGGTGCAAAGGGCGAAGTGGGATGACGATTGAGGGATGCAAAACGGCGGCGGTCCAAGTTGCGAACCTGCGATCGGTGGAGGCTTGGCACGCGCGCTAAATTCAGCCAGTCAGGCAAGAACCAAGAACCAGGCGCTTGCTCACTCGACGATGAAAGAGGCAGATGCGACCGAGTTGCGGAGATCAATCCACAAAATGATTGGTGCACGTGCAGAGAGTAAAAGAAGACTTGCCCACATGCTCTGAGTTCCGTGACCGAAAACAATGGAATCTCTCTGAGCATGCCCCAGTAATTCTTGACGTGCTATCCGGAAGAGGAAAGGCGCAAGACTAGGCGCAGAGGTGGGCACGGTGGTGGGTGGGTGAACTGGCTCCACTTTATAATCCGGCGCGTTGATTGCTGACCTCATACCTTAACCAACTCCGGTCAAGCCCACGCTTTGAGACTCCCCACGCTTTCTTTCAATTATTTACCCAAGACATCTCCCGCGCTTTCTTCCAACAACGACGTTAACGGTCAATCGCAAGCGATTCGCTCATCGAGCTGGACTTCTTCAGACATTGCAACATGGCGGAGCAACCACAGATCAAGCCCGATCCCGATGCGGCCGGCTCGCCCTTCATGGACGAGGTCGACGAGACCCCCGACCTCGAATTCTACGACAAGCTGCCCGATGCAGACGCCTATAATCGCATGTATCTCACGCGCGTACCGAACTATGTCTGGGAAGCCTGGTCGAAGCTCGATGATGATGCCGAAATCGAAATTGGGACCGTCCGCCAGTGGACGGATGAGACTGGCAAATCGGTCAGGCCGTTTGCTTGCCTTTGGGGATGGCCATTGAACACCGCTGACACGTGATGTCTCTAGAGACTGCAAATGCGCCTCAAGCCCGAGATGGAAGCGCACCGTCACGTGCCCAAAGAGTACGACATGGACGTTGCGAACCACGATGTCAACAACACCTTTGTCTTTACCGAGCAGGACCTGCCGAGCTATGCTGCCAAAAATAAGGAGCGGGCCGCTGCCCTGGCGCAGGGAATTCCTGCCCACCTTCTACGGAAGCAGCAAAAACAGTCGGAGCAGCCCGCTGAGCGAGGCAGGAGGGGCGCTCCGTACGCGCGCAGATCGATCCCAAGTCGGTGTCTCGCAACCCCTCGCCAGGCACAAACAACCATGCTAACGTGAGAACGCAGAGAAAACCAAGATTGCAGGCAAGATCAAGCACGAAGTGATCTGCACCCCGGTACGAAATGCCGAGGCCGACAGGTTCCTATCGATACGCGCAGATGCGTCCCAACAGCCCGTGAAGAAAACGAGAATGATCAACAGCTTCATCACATCTGGCGACGTTACCAACATCAACGAATGGGACGCCTTCCTTGTAAGTCGTCACACTCTCATTTTCTCCTGCTGTCTTGCTGACCCACGGCGTAGAAAACCCGCGAGAAGCCGACCAAGGCGAAGAAGATGGAAAACAAGGCTACCCGCTGGCCAGAGAACCAGCTCCTGGACGCCATCGCAAGGTGCTTCTCGGAGCACAAGTTCTGGTCCATCAAGGCCTTCCGCGGCAAGATTCCGCAGCCCGAGGCCTACCTGCGCGAGTGCCTCGACAAGATTGCCGTGCTGCATCGGTCTGGCACTTTTGCCAATCACTGGTCGCTCAAGCCGGAGTACGAGGGCATGATCACATCGTTGCCCAAGCCGGCGGACGACGCGGCGGTGGTCAAGGCCGATGTGCCCTCTGACGACGAGGACGACGAGGACGTGAAGATGGAGGATGTCTTGTAATGGGCTTGGGCTCTTTAAGGAGTGGTGTGTGTAGGATGGCGTTATCGGAGGCACGGGCTTGATTTTGCGGTTTACAGGAGGGTCCTCGGATTACATTGATACCCGACCCGACCAGACAATAGGGCAATAACAAAGTATGGCGTTATCGAGTAATTGCTCCTGTGTTGTGGCCCGCGAATTCGGGTCGTACAACTACATAGGTACTTCATCAGCAGTCAACTACCGGCATTTGCAGCCCGGTATGTCTCGGTTTACGATCCGAAGAGAATTGCGGGGTCTAAACTAGCTCTTATGTAACAGGCCAAGATATTCCATAACCAAGCCGCAAATAACACCCGCCTTCCAACGGTTCCAACTTTCATGTTGTCCTCTTGCACCGTCACCTCCCCTTAATAAACCGCCCACCCACAACACAGAACTAGGTACCTACCTTACCTACCCAACCAACCATCAACCACTTCAGAAAATAAATAAAACAACAGCCAGCCCAAAATGGGCCTCCTCCTCCTCGACTTCGACGGCACCATAACCCAATCCGACACCCTCCACTCCCTCATCTCCCTCGCCATCGTCTCCTCCCAAAAAGGAAAAGGAAAAGGAAAAGAAGAAGAACTGACAGCCCTCTGGTCGGAAATTGTCCAAGAATATGTCGCCGCCCACGCCCGCCACCGCGCCGCCTACCACCCGCCTGCCGACCAGCGTCGCTCGCTGGCGGCCGAGCTCGCGTTTCTGGAGAGTGTTGCGGTCGTGGAGCGGGCGTCTGTGGCGCGGGTCGGGCGGGCGGGGTTTTTTGGGGGGGCGGCTGCCACCGCTGCCGCTTCTTCTGGTGATGATGGTTTGGGTTTGGGTTTTCTGAGGGGGTTGGGGAGGGAGGCTGTTCGGCTGGGTTTGAGTTCTTCTTCTTCTTCTTCTTCTGGGGATCCTCCGGAGGGGGCGGTTAGAGTGAGGAGGGGGTTTGGGGAGTTTGTGGGGCGGATGGGAGGGGTTGATAATAATAAGGGGGGGGGTTGGGATGTGGCGGTTGTTAGTGTCAACTGGTCGGGGGAGTTTATTAGGGGGGTTGTGGAGGCTGGGTGTGGTGGGGGGAGGATAGAAGCCGGGGAGAGCGTGCGGAGGGTGGTTGCGAATGCGGTTGGGGTGTCTGATGGGCTGGTGGAGGGGCCCAGGGAGCTGGGCGGGGAGCCGCTTGTTACGGCGGGGGATAAATTGCGGGCGATGAAGTGGCTGAAGGAGGGGATGGAGGAGGAGCGGGTGGTGTACTTTGGGGACTCGACGACGGATTTGGCGTGTTTGGTGGAGGCGGATTTCGGCGTCGTCATGGCGGATGATGCAGACAGTAAGTTGCTGAAGACCCTGAAGAGGGTTGGGTTTGAAGTGCCGCACGTTGGGGATGGGGAAGTGAAGGGTAAGCTGGTTTGGGCAAGGGATTTTGACGAGGTTCTCAAGAGTGGTGTGATGGATGGGATATGAAGATGTTTTGAATTTTAGAGCCGCCTGAGAGACCCTGAATAGGGGCTAGCAGCCGATATCTTGTTTACATTCATATTTGGGCCACTGCACTCTTCTTACCTGGTTGTTTTCCTTTGGTTATATTGCAATGCGGCTTTCCGCGCTTCTCTTCAGCGTTCTCATCCAATTACCCGACTTGTAAAAGGGCCTGCACGATCTGTTAAAGAACTGGACAAAGTTGTCAGCCACAGCCGGCGTCCAACAAAGAAACCCCTGCGCAGGTCGCAACTCACAGTTCAGTTCCAGCAAGGGAGAGAACAATGCCCTGTGTACATTCAAAGCCTGTATGGTAAACAAACCACAGCCTATGAACAACCATGCCACCGTCTACTATTTATGCTTCAGTCTGCCCCCCAGTCCCTCAGACCAAACATCCATCCACTGTCCCATCCACGCCCATCCGTCCTTCAACCATGTGCTTCCACAAACGCCTCGTCTTCGCCTGTAGCCACCACGCGTGGCTGGGCGTCACCCAGCCCTGCGAGCTTGAAGAGGCCTTCAACCGCCGCGAGGTCAACACGGGCTGCAGCGTCATGTGGTCGCACGGATACGACACTATCCGCATCCAAGCCAAGTGCCCGAAGTGCGCCAAGACGCAGGCGGGCCACGGGTTCCGATTCGGCATCGTCAAGGACCGGATCAAGGTGCTCAAGGAACACCTCGAGCTGATCAAGGGGCTGGCGGGGAAAAAGGACAAGGTGGATTCGAAACAGGAACAGGACCAGGATGTGCAGTCGGATGATACAAACGAGGGAAATGCTACTTCTTCTTTGCCCGGGGGCACTAAGGATACTGGTGATGCGTCGTTTGACGATGGTTGTGAGACCATGGAGGAGGTACGAGTTGACCCCAAGCATTGGCCCCTGAAATTAGGCCGACTTGTTACCGGGCAGTTGGCTAGCTAGGGGAGACCCGAGCAAGTCTGAGTAGTCTTGTGCTAACATGGTCATTTTAATTCAATGAAATTTTGCTTCTATTAAGATTTGTTGTGCACCTGCTAATGTTATGTGAAGAAGAACGACAGGTTTGCTGTTACCGAGACTTTTGGAAATTCGGACGCGGAAACTATCACCGGATTGCGGGCATTCCCCAGTAGAGCTCGAGAATCCGGTCTGGTAGAGTTGGAAAAAGAGTTGCCCTAGGAATTAAATTGTGGCATCCTGCAGCGCATGGGCAGATTGGGTTGAGTCCGACCAAAAAATATGATTCTCATGATTTGAGTGAAACCGAAAGAGTTGAAAGGAAACAACCTGGAAGTTGGACTCAACCTGGAAGCCACCACCCCACAGCAGCTGTCAAACGATGCGGGGGAGGTCCGTGCCCTAGTAACAAAATACCCCTGCAAGGGACGCCGATTCAGCACACATCTGCCGGCGGCAACCGCCAATTCAGACGATTCAGACCGCCCCGGCAAGTCAACGCTGCGGTCGAACCACCATGCCATGGCGTTTTTGGTCCGCTTCTTCACCGAGCGGCAAAGATGACGAGGGGAACTCAACCAGGCCGCCCATGACAGCAAACGACAGGCCAACGGCCTCACCGGCGCCCGGTGCAAATAATGGGGACTCGTGGGCTGATTCAGCAAGGAACGGCATCCAAGAACACTTTTCCCTTCCACACAACTGGATTGCCCCGGCAGCAGCCGCAGGGCTCACGCTAGGCCTCTTCACATTCTATCAGTCCTATCTGCGCCGCATCCCCGCCGCCGGCCACATCGCCCCCGGCTTCTTCCGCCGCCGCAGCCTGTTCGGCAAGGTGACGAGCGTCGGAGACGGCGATGGCTTCCACATGTTCCACACGCCGGGCGGGCGTCTGGCCGGCTGGGGATGGCTGCGCCGCGTGCCCAAGGACAGGAAAGCGCTGAAGGGTCGGACTGTGAGTTTACTTGCAGACATAACACCCCCCTTCTTCTCCTTTCCAAAGTGCCCCCCACCCCCCCTCCCCCCACCATTGCTAACCTCCCCTCCTTCGTCCCCTACAACAGCTCTCGGTCCGCATCGCCGGCGTCGACGCCCCCGAGGGCGCGCACTTTGGCCGGCCCGCGCAGCCGTTCGCCGCCGAGGCGCTGACCTTTCTCGAGAGCTACATGCTGCGGCACCGCGTGCGCGCCTTCATCTACCGGCGCGACCAGTACGAGCGCGTGGTGGCGACCGTGTACGTGCGCAAGGCGCCCTTCTTCTTCCGCCGCGACGTCGGGCTGGAGCTGCTCAAGCGCGGGCTGGCGGTCACGTACGAGGGCAAGACGGGCGCCGAGTTTGGCGGCGCCAAGATGGAGGCGCGGTACCGGGAGGCCGAGGCGACGGCCAAGAAGAAGGGGAAGGGCTTGTGGGGAGGAGGCGGGAAGAAGCGGGAGCTGGAGACCCCGATGGAGTACAAGAGGCGGATGAAGGCGTGGGATGAGCAGAAAGGGAAGGGGAATACTACTACCAAGGTTTGAATGGACGGATTTGATTGATACCCTTTTTTGCATGAGAACAAAGTTTGGAGCGCTTTGGGACCATGACTTCATGGTGGATTGTGAGATCCTTGCTACGATCAGAGGAAAAGCCTGGACTGTTTGAGTCTGAAGCGGAGCGAGAAACACTCGGTTTCCGGCCCGCGTGGTTCAGCCCGCTGATACAGCCCTGAAATACGTCAAACATATCAGGCGGCCCATGCATATAGGACGGATTTCCATGGTTTTTGACGCCTGGCTGCCGACCATGGCTGGATTTATGGTCGTCATGTTTTGCATGACGTGGGAGGGCACGCTCCCATCCAGGTATCAGCGCTGCAGCTTACGGCAGTTTGTGTGATCGGCATCGGAATCGGGAAGGGCGACGATGTGTTCTAAAAGAGAGGCATCTTATAATAATACTGGCCGTCGTATTATAACAAAAACAAAGCCCAGCCTCTGAACACTTGTGTGCGGGTGACATGTTCCAAGTGCCATTGACCGTTTGATAGTTTCACTCACTAGCCTTGAAGACGTTGAAACTCACTTGAGGTCAGGTTTGCCAGATCCAGCATAATACGGGTGATTTTCATATGCAGGCATTTAGCTCAAGAAGACGCAACTTCAGGTTCATCATGAGGTCAAGCTTGGTGTTGAGGTCTTGAGAGTTCGAGAAGCCGCCAAGCCCAAGTTGCTGTGGGGTGATGAACCGATGCAAGGGGCTGGAACTCCCCTGTCACGATGCATCTCGCCCAATGGCATCTCATGCCGAACTGCGCCTTGAACGACCCCTGACGGAACCATGGCGGTGGGCCAGAGCGCAGCGGTTCCTGTCGGTTCCCCTCGCGCGCCTTTTTGTTTCTCGTTTTCTCCCAAGGTACCGTGAGAGACGAAGCTTCTGAAGACAGCGAAGGACGGGAAACCGACGACATTCCTTTTTTTACCACTCTCTGCCGACGCAATTCCACTCTCTTTTTTGCGCGCAGACACTACAGACAGGTTGAGCCCGAACACAGCGGCTCCCGTCCCCCGACATTCCTTTTCCTGGTGCGTTGCAAGTCCCGTTCATTGTGCCCCAATCGACAGCGAAACGGTGTGCTCCCCTGATCCCCCTCCCCAGACCATCACGACATGATCTCTGACAGAAAGCTCCAAAACCAGGAATCGCATCCGACCACGGCCCAACCGCCCGCGTTACCCTGCGGTAACTACCCGTTTCCGCGAGACATTCATTTCTGAATCGCCATTACATTCATTCATTCGTCCGACCCACGGCAAACATATACCAATCCTTGCATCGCACAACGGGCCGAGGCAGATTGTACCACACGGCCAGCTGCACTCGAGAGATTCAAATTCAAGAGTGGCTGGGTGTGATCTCGATTGACATTTGACGTGTTCGGCGGCCGCCGGTGACACTTTGACATTTCTCCACCACAGACCCCATCGCTGCAGCCCAGGTATCGCCCTGCGACAGATCGGACGCCGAGCCTGTGGAGGAACACACTTGGTCAGGAAGAAACATTTGCTGTGAACACGAGGTTCGTGCACCGATCTCCCATTTCCTATTTCCACTCCAACCGGGAACCGTCATTATTACAACTGCGCAAACAATATCGACCCGCTGGGGCCTTGTTTTGGCAGTTTATGAGTTGCATCAAGCCACTACGCTTGCAGAGGCATGTTCTTTGCTAACCACCGAGTGGCAGGCCTTTTGACGTCGTCTGCGTCTCAAAGTTGCCAGGTACGAACCGTTTGCTGCGTTCACAATTCCGTCCCATCTTTCTGCAACTCGCCTACCTAGCCCGTTGTGGTCTAGCCAGGCCGAGCTGACCAGTGAGCGCCCGCGCCGTAGGCTTCCCAGGGTCGTGTCGACTCCGCTCAATCTCCGTCGCCTTCACAGCAGGATTGCTGGCCGCGAAAACAGGCTGACGAAGGCCCAACTCACGATCCTCGAGTCTGAGGCTTACTGCAAACCACAAACATTTACTTGCAGCCTCCACAATCGTTGTTTCTTCTTCGTCTTCGGCACCACCGACCGACGACCGACGACCGCGATACCACCAGAAATCCACACTTCCACCACACTCGTTTAATCCTTCTCGCGCAACATTCGTGTTGCAGGTTATTGCGCGTTTCGGCCGACCGTTTCGTGCGACAAGCCTCATTTCACTTCAACAGCACGACGAATCCCAACCACCGCGACAGACAGAACGTCATTATCGACAGTATTTTTGAGTTGCTATGGCATCCGATTGCTGACAGCTTGGAAACCGACTGCACCTAATTGCGCAGCTCGATTGCTCGGCGGTTCACAGATCTCCACCGAGGCGCGATGCGATTACCCTTCGGGCGGCGCCGCCATGCCGCTCCTAGCGAACCCTTCTCCCTGATCTCTCTCGCCCTCTCGCTCTCCACGTTTGCAGCATCGCCAGCAAGCGCCATCTCCTTCACCCCCGTCCCCGCGCCAAACCTCGACCTCTCCCAGCTCGGCCGGGTGGTTCTAGCTGGCGACTTTTCAGGCATATCCTTGTACCAGTTCGAGGAGCAAAGAGAGCACGCATTCCGAAGCAATGGCAGCGAGCAGCTGCTCGCCCGGATGCCAAATGGCCTCTTTGCGCCCATCGTCAATACCGACGCGACAATTCGCACCATGTGCACTTTCAACACCGATAATGGGACGGTAATTGTGCTGGGCGGGAACTTCACGAGCATCAGAGACCCCGACGCCGACTCGGCGGCCATGCAGTCCACAGCGATCGCTTTATTCGACCCCGCCACTGCCGCCGTAACACCGCTCCCGGGTCTGTCCGGCCAGGTTAATGCCCTACTTTGCGATCAGGACAGGAACACGGTGTATCTGGGAGGAAGCTTTGTTGGTGCTAACTCGACCAATGCACTGGCCTGGGAGGCAGGACGGAGCTGGGTCAATCTGCCATTCGCTGGGTTTAATGGACCTGTTACGTCCATCACCAAGACGTCCAACGGGAACATCATTTTCGGAGGCAGCTTCACAGGGCTGGGGAATGCGAGCACTCCCAGCACCCCCGACGGCCAGATCATCAACCTCTCGACCGCGACCATCACCAGCGGGCTCTCAAGCACGGCAGCAGGGTTCAGCGATCCCAAGAATATCATCTGCAAGACGGGCGGTGCAGATGGGGCCGGGAATACCTGGCTGCTGCAGGACAACGTACCGGGCTTCTGGGAGGCGAAATTCGGACACGGGTTCCGACCGACCAAGTTGCGCTTGTACAACACCCACCAGGACGGGAGGGGGACCAAGACATGGCGATTCACGGCCATGCCAATCAACGGCATCATGAACTTCACCTACATCGATCCTGTCACACAACGAAATGCAAGCTGCACAAGCGAGTGCCCGCTGAGCGACGATAAGTCGATCAAGTTCCAGGACTTCCACTTTGTCAACGTCATTGGCATGAACGAGTTCCGCTTCGATATCTCGGCTTTCTATGGCAGTGGTGGAGGCTTGAACGGGCTGGAGCTCTTTGCCGACGACATCTTCTCCTATGCCGTTAGCGAGTTCAACGAGCCCACGTGCGCCGGCCTCGAGTTCCCGTCCACTGCGACTGCGACTGGCCCGTGGACTGTTACGCCTTCCTTCTCGAGCAGCGCGAATTATCTAACTGCCCAGCTCACTGCCCCAATCACCAACACGTCAGCCTCAGTCGTGTTCACTCCCGACATCAGGGAATCGGGGCACTACTCGGTTAACCTGTACACACCCGGCTGTCTCCAAGATAACACTTGCACCACGCGGGACCAGGTCAGACTCACCGGGCAGATGACAGCTGATGCCACAAAGAGCCAACCGATCGACGTCGACCTTTACCAAACCAACAACTTTGACAAGTATGACCAGATCTACTTTGGCCTCATCGACGCGAGCTCAGGCAGCTTCCGCCCTCGCGTGACAATGACCCCGTTGGCGGGCCAATCCCTGGCCCAAATGACATTCGTCGCCCAGCGTATTGGCTTCACCCTGATTAACAGCACAGGTGGCTTGAACGGGCTCTATGAATACGCTCCTGGGGATGCTGTCAACGCCGGCGACTTCATGAAGTCCGCCTTTAACCGCCTGGGAGCCGGCTTTTCCACTGGGTCCAGTGTCAACGCCCTAGCCACGTCGGGCGATTCCACCTATATCGCAGGGAACTTCACGTCCGGCAGCATGCGCAACATTGTCTCCATGAAGGGCGACGACCAGAATGCCCAGTCCGTCGGGGGCGGGCTCAACGGCGAAGTCAAGTCGATGTTCCTCAACAACACCAGCCTCTATGTCGGCGGCACTTTCACCAGCACATCCGACAACGCGACCGAGAACCTCAACAACGTTGCCGTCTACGACACTTCCAAGAACAGCTGGAGCCCGCTCGGTGCTGGTGTCAGCGGCCGGGTTGTGCGCGTGGTTGGCATGACTATGAACATTACCAGCTCGACTCCCGAGGTTGTGGTCAGCGTTAATGGGGTCTTTGACCAGCTGCTGGCTTTTGGCGACAACCCGGCCGTCAGGGTGGATGGGTTTGGTGTGTGGGTGCCGTCGCAGGGCAACTGGTTGCAGAATCTGGACTTGCCGGTTGAGTCGGTGGAGGGCATGCTCTCTGCCTCGATCCTGAACTTCACCGGCCCGTCGCTGTATGCCGGCTCGCTTTCCTCCTCCAGCCTGAGCGCCAGAGGTGCTGCGGTTCTGGGTAGCGAAACCCTGGGTCGGCTGCCCGTGGACATCCAGCCGTCGACGGATTCTTCGGCATCCAGTGGTCTGGCTAAACGCGACGGTACTTTGGCCGACGGCGATATCAATGGCGTGGCAGCCGCTGTATTTGACACCAACAACGGCAGGAATCTCACCATCCTGGGCGGCCACTTCACCGCCAAGGCCACTGATGGCTCGACAACTCACAACCTCGTCATCCTTGACGGCTCTAACAGCGACCAGGTTACTGGCCTCGGTGACCAACTTTCTCCCAACTCGACGTTTGTGGCTATGGCTGTTGAAGGAGACATCCTCTTTGCCGGAGGCAAAGTGGCAGGGGCCGTGAGTGACGTCAACGTCAATGGCCTTGTCATTTACAACCTTGCCAGCCGGTCATATGGCACGCAGCCTCCGACCCTGTCGGGTGGCAACGGCACGGTTTCGTCCATCGTCGTGCACTCGAGCACCAAGGACGTCTACATCGGTGGCTCCTTCACCTCAGCCGGGTCCCTCGACTGCGTCGGTGTGTGCTCCTTTAGCACGACCGCCTCCCGGTGGAACCAGGTCGGACGGAATCTGAAGGGCGACGTCAGCTCCCTGATGTGGGCTACTGACAACATCCTACTTGCCGGCGGCAGCCTCACCATCAACGACACGGTCCCCGCCTCCCTCGCCAGGTACGACGCAGCCCAACAAACCTGGGACACGTACCCTGGCGCGGACCAGCTCCCAGGCCCAGTAACCGTCCTCACCGCGGGCACCAGCGACGGCGGCCAGATCTGGGCCGCGGGCACCTCTTCCAAAGACGGCTCCGTCTACCTCATGAAATCCGACGGCTCCACCTGGCAAC
Source organism: Chaetomidium leptoderma (assembly GCA_033296705.1). Classification (NCBI taxonomy): domain Eukaryota; kingdom Fungi; phylum Ascomycota; class Sordariomycetes; order Sordariales; family Chaetomiaceae; genus Chaetomidium; species Chaetomidium leptoderma. Next base: position 19,588 of record MU856906.1, on the reverse strand, counting down.
AAGCCGGCCAATCCGCCCTCCAACCGGGCACCAACATCCGCGGCCTGCAAATCTTCTCCCTCACCTCCTCCCACGACGCCTCGGACCTCCTGAACCAGGACGAAACCCTGCTCCTAACCGGCTCCATCATCCTACCCGGCGTCGGCTCCGCCTCCGCCGTCCTCTTTGACGGCGCCAACTTCACCCCTTTCGCCCTCACCAGCAACAGCGACAGCGACAAACCCGGCAGCATCGCCCGCGTCTTCTCGGAGCGCAGCGACTACTTTGCCAAGAGCGGCGGCAACATGCCCCTGGTCTTTGTCATCCTCATCGGCCTGGCCGTCGCGCTGGGCCTGATGCTGCTGATTGTGGCCGCGGGCTTCTTCCTGGACCGGCTCCGGAAGCGGAGGGAGGGCTATGTCCCCGCGCCGACGCACATGTTTGATCGGGGCAGTGGCATGGCGCGCATCCCGCCGCATGAGTTGCTTGGGGGGTTGGGGAGGAGGGGGGCGCCGCAGGTTTAGGTGGGCAGATAGAGGCTGGGTTGGGTTGGGTTGGTGGGTTGGTTGGGGGGGTTAGCATTATCGGGAACTGGGGTTGCCTTGATTTGGGCTGGGGTTCGGTTGGCGTTTTTACTTGGGACATGGGGGGGAAGGTGTTAAAATGGTTTTATATACCACGGCCTTGCGTTTTTGCTTCTGCTGTTGCATGGTTTTGTTTTTGTCGTTGTGTCTGGCGTTTGGTGCTATACACTTGGTGAAACGGTGAAGAGAAAGAATATCGAGCGGGTGTTCAACTAACGGCACTCGGCTCGGCGGTTCACTACGTGCTCCTGGGAGGGACGGACTAGATGGGGTGAAAGGGTGGATGGGTGGATGGTGGACGGATGGATATCCTTTGGGGGTGTCTGTCTGTCTGTCTGTCCGTCTGTCCATGTTCCGGTGGTTTTTTTTCTTCTCTTCTTTTTTCTTTCGCGCTCTCTTTTTGACGACCCACGTTGATGAACGGGGTTGAGCGGTACTTTAGTTGTCACTTCTAATGTTTAAGATACTATACTACTCTGTGCTAGACGACTGTGTGTGCTGGGCTGTGTGTGCTGCCGTGATCGTCATCCTCGTTTTGGTTTGCTGTTGGGTGTTTGAGAGGCTGAAGAACTAACTGCCCTGGTCAGGTTCTTCTGTTTGTTACTGACCTACCGCCCTACTGCCCTGTCTTATCTTCTTGTCCCTCTTGGTGTATGCTTGCCCTGTAGTTTCGTGGATGGAGCAAGTCAAGTTTTGTTACGCTGGTACATGAGGAAGTCAAGTTCAGGTACGCTGGTACCTGAGGAGTTGTGTTCGGTGGCTGCGGTACGGAACTGCGATGGATTCATTCGCTGACTTCAATCACTCGAGCTGAATAAATTAGGGGCCATAGCTTTGCAGCGTCACGTACTCTCAAAAAGGGTTCATAGAGAGAGTCGCTTGGTTAGGTTCATTCACTTTTGTACCTATAAAACTGTAGTTGTGACTCCCAGCTTGAGCCCAAGTTCACTAACCAGCAGTCTCAATTCGATGGCTGTGAAGTAACCTTTGATGTGTCGGCACTTGCCATCTACAGTTAAGCATGCTGCTGCCCGTTGGTGGTGTCGTATGAGGGTGTTCAGTAGCTAGTCCTGAGACTGGAAAGATTGTTCTCATTCTCGGTCAAGATTGTATCCCATAGGGTAAGTCCTAACTACGTTCCTAGATCGAGACTCGATAAAAGCCGAGCATAGAGGATGGGTTAATTCTTCACAGACCAGGTAGGTATAGATGGACAATGGGAAGGTGGATGACCATGACAGGTATCTCACACTTGAGGCAGATACGAGGGGACGACGCGAGGGGGGTCTCCTCGTGATGGCAAGGGGCTCATATACTCCTCGCTATTGACAAGATGTAGCCCGGCCCACGTTGACCGAGGGAACTATGCGGTTAAACTCGCGAGAATGAGGATTCGAAGTCGAGTGTCAGTGTTGCTTGGAGCTCTTGAACGTGTTAAATCCAGTTTCTTCGTCTCTATAGCATTGTTGCTGATTACGGTGCCCTGTCGAGTACAGAACGAAGAAGGAACTGGTAGGTTGGTGGGAGTAGGGCCACCGAATGTCTAACAGAGGCAGAATCGGTGCATTCTCGGTCACCACAATATAAGTCGATGAAGACACATCTGCTACTACCAGGGCGCGCGACCTCCAAACATGTTGACGACGGGATTCAGGCAATGGGTTGCATTGTACGGCCGGAAACTTTCAGCTTCATTCCGTCTTACATTCTCGTTTAGTTTCCAAGGAGCCAGTATCGAAGCCTGGGAAGGGGCAGAACAACATCGTCTGCTGTTTACATACTTAGGCATCGCAACATGTCTTCAGACTCACCCTCTGCACGTTTCGTGTTTGCCGGCAAGTGGCTAGCTAATTATCCAACCTTGGGTGTATTCGGGTGCCGTAATGGAAGACAGAACCAACACCCGAGAGACTGATGAGCATACAGCTAGTTGGGTTTATGGCAAAGCCGCAGCGACAGAGTCACTCCCCGACAAACCCAAACTCTCCCCCTTCTCCCAGTTTGTGAAGCAACTCAATCACATGCAACAGCTTCTGCAAGCCAAAGCCCACCCGACTTTGCCCTGTGTGGAAAACCCGAGTCTCCATGGAGCTCGGTCACATGCAGAGCTCCAGGGGCAGAGAAGCAATGTAATGTGCCCCTCCATCCAGCAAGCTTCCCGAGAAGAAATGAAAGGACGGGGGATGAAGGAGGCAGTGCACGATCCCGGACGGAGAGCAGTCCGCCCAGGGGAGGGGGGGACCTCCCCCGGGATGAACTGACAAGCCCCTGTGTTGAGAACAGGCAAGATGCCTGGAGGACGCAGGGTCAGTTCTGCTCTCCCTCCTGACTGCCTTTGTTTTACATCAATTTGGAAGTTTCACTCCACCCGGGAGGAACCAAGGCCCATCCCGTCCCCATTTTGGGAGGTGTTTGATCTGCCCTCGGCGGCGCGAGCCAGACCATGATGTCGTGAGCCAAGCAAAGAAGAACAGACACGGGCGTATGGTACACTTCACATCCACCCGATTACGTCTTCCATGCCTGAGGAGGAGAAGTAGAAGCACCACCAACCCCCCCTCTTCCCGCCCATCCATTCCAACATGCCCTTCTCGACCTACGTAACCTCCACCACCGCGCCAATGAAGTCAAAACAACCAAGACAAGGCGGCAGCACCCAAAGCCCCAGAAAAGTCCAACCAATAACCCCCCTTGACCGTGAACCCCCAAAGTTGGAACCGGGCAAAGTCAAGTCTCAAACCGGGAAGGAAGCGGGAAGTTGCGAGGACCCCCCCGGTTCCAAAGCCAAGGGATCGGATGATGGGATGTTCAGATATCACAACGAGTAACAAAGTAGAATAGGGCCCACCGCTAACAGACTGCGTGACGTATCATGGTAACTACAGACACACACAAGTCGAGCCGGCTGGCTGGTGTCAAGTCTAGCCGAATCACATCGAGATCCCCTTTCCGATCTCTCTCTCTCACACACACCCCCCCTCCTGCCGAGGTAGGGGAGTTTAGTTGCCTGTCTCTCCGCCCCACAGTCCTGTGCCGTCCAACAACAACAGCAATAGTGTGTGACTGGGCCATGGCGGCAGTCGATGGCCACCCGCCCCCTCCCTCCTCCTCCCTTTGCAGAACGCTGGATGGTGGGTTGAGATAGACTGGGACCAGTTTGGATTTAGGGGAGGGGCGAGCAGGCTTGCAGTGATGGGGACTACAAGATAGCGCACCAGAGAGAATCCCATCGAGGATCGGCCGCATTGCAGTTGGACGGATGGATAAATGGTGGGGGGGAGGGGGGGGGTGTGAAGGAACGGAAAACCACCGCCATGGCGCTATGCCATGCCGTGCCATGCCATGCTGACTGACTGACTGACTGGGCTGGGCTGGGTCAACAAACCAACCACCTCCTCCATACACACTCATGACAAACCCACAAACCGCAAAAAAAAACGTGCTCTGCTCTGCTCTGCTGTGCTGGGGCCGGTTTGCTTACCGCCCAGGCTCCACAGCCCCGTCTCCACGTATGCTTCCCTCCTCACCAACCCCCCATCCGTCGGGCTTAGCCCCCCCCCCGCCTTGCCATGCCATGCCAGTTTGGCGAGCGTCGACGATGCGGTGCTGTCCCCGGAACATGCCTGCCTATGGAGGTGTAGGTAACTAGCCCGTGTGTGTGTGTGTGTGACGGTACCACAGTGATTGGTGATGGCACGCAGGGTCTGTCTGTCTGGTTCCCGTTCACGCGGTGGTGAGCGAGCGAGCGAGCGAGCAAGTAAGCAAGCAACCCGCAGCTTGGAGGGGTTACAGCAGCACCCGGGAGGTGCTTAGTTAGTTCGTGCCTCGACGTATGCTTGTACATACATACTTGCCGGGGCCAAACTGCGACTACGCCGTAGGGAGAAGGTAACTATGTAAGTTCAGGTCGTACCCAGCCAGCCGGCCGGCCACCACCCACCCAACAGCCCGACAGGGCCGTGCCTAGACCTCGTCGCTCACAAGGTTGTCTCACAATCGTCCGGCAGTCGCGGGCGGGGGTGGATGCTGTTGCTGCCGCTGCCGCCGCCGCTGCCGCCGCCGCAGCTGCTGCATCCCGTTCAACCGGGCGGTGCGAGGAAAAGTGTAAGGACGGCAGAGACAGAACGAGTCAACGACAGACGTTACTGTCTGTTCTTCCCGCCCACTCACCGCTAGTCCCCCGCTCGTCCCGACTCGTCGTTCTCCAGCAGCAGCGTGATGGGGGATGTGTGAAGGGAGCCATGGTTGGCCCGGGGTTGGGAGGGCACTTAAGGACCTTCCTTTCTCGTCGTGTCGGGGAGGAGGATGATTAGCCTCGCTAGGGCGTGGTTGGAGGACGTGTGTGCTTGCTTGCCTCGCCTTGCCTTGCCTTGCTGGTAGGCGCGGCAGGCTAGCCAAGGGGCCAAGGCAAGGTGTGGTGGATCGGGGGTGAGACAACGTGACCGGTGGACCATGACTGCAAGTGGCTCATGGAATGTCTCGGGGGATCTCGTAGGGCAGAGAGAGGGTCGGCATATGCCCTCGTCTCGGAGGGGGAGGAATGCGATGAGTGTGGTTCGGATCCCGCAGGCGAAGCGGGACCCTCCCGGCCCCATGGCGCGCCCCTGGCCCGGCGTATGTAAGTACAGATCACTCACTCCCCTGCGTAGCGCAGACAATCCTCGCCGGCGGGGCGTCGATCACTGACCAAACGGTGCAAACGTCAGCAAAATTTGGCCAGGACAAGCATGCGGTGCTGAGTGTGACCTTTCAACCTCTCGCGCGTCTTGCGCTCCTCCATTGCTCCGCCCCTTGCGCATGCTGGTGATACCTATGCGGTAGAACAGGGGTCGGCCAAGGGCGTCCATACTGCATTTGCCTAGTGGAGGCTAGTGAGTTAGAGTGTGCGTGGCCTGGATGCCAAACACACGGGACCTTCCGGTGGTTGAGATTAGGGTTGCGGCTCTGGTTCCTCGGTAATTTGCCCGTCGCCAAGCGGCCGGTGCATGCTCATCGCCATGACGAAGCGGGAAGTGAGGTTATCTACGACCCCAGTCGACAAATCCAAGTTTCCGCCACCGCGAAAAAAGGGTCGAGACACCAACAAGATAACAACAGGGGAATGCCCCTGTGTCGGTGATATTTTCCGGTGGAGCCCTTCGTTCTCCGGAGGTTGCATCGACAAGCTGCAGGTGCCGGAGCCCTGGGCACAGGATAGGGCCCACCCCCACAGAGCATGAAACACAAACGTCGTCATGATGTGCCCAACTACCGGTCCCACGGTCGAGCTTTGGTGTCAAGGGCGACAGGCATTGCGGGCGAGGCCCGAGTACGGAGTACACTCCGTACCACCATCTCAAGCTACCTTAGTAAAGATAGGTAGTTATGGTTGTCTCGTTGCTCGTTGCTTCAGAGTGTACACCGCACCTGCGCGGCGTTGGAAGACGAGCAAACCCTGACATACAAGCACACGCGCCCCCCCCCCGGGAGCTGATGAGCAGACTCTGAGTCTTGGCACGGCGTGGCCCGCCTCAACAGACGCGGCGCGGAAAGCTTGAGAAGAGAGAGAGTGTGTGTGAGAAAAGGAATGTGCGCTGTCTCTCGACTCGGCCCGGCTTGCCCATCGAACGGGCCCATGTCTCAGCGCCAGGCACCGTTTGTGATCAATCCATTGGCCGGTTTTGTTTCGCTGGCTCTTGGCCAGCAGCCTCCCAGACCAACCCCTGTTCCACAAGCGGAACTAACTGGCGTGCATTTCTTTTTTTCTGTGGCGGAGATAGGGGTGGGTGGCAACTATGACTAGTTCGCAGTCTTGCCGGCGCAAAAGGAAAAAAAGAATTGCTGCTGAAAACGGGGTGAAAGCGCGGGAGCTCCAAGTGGATGCGCAAGGACACAGGGCATTGGCGAAACCACATCTTGCTGCACGACAGATCTTGACAGATGCGCGGCGCGTCGATCATGATGCGAGGGCACTCTCCCGGGGTTGCGCCCAGTGCCGCGTCTTGGCTGTTCCAAAGAGGAAAGGTGAGCAGCCCGAATTGAGCAAGCAAGGGCTAGGCGGTCCAGGGGGGGGGGGCATCGCTGGCCTGTGCGTCCGGTTAAGGCATCCCGAGATGGAGAGCACCCTGATGGTCGGCACGAGAAGGGGGGGCCTGGTTGTGCTGGTCTTTGAATGCCCTGGGCGAGCTCAGATTGGGCCCCCTACATGGCAGTCACATCGCGTTCTCTGCTCCCGATGAGAGCCCTTCCTGCAAGATTCCCAAAGCGAACGGCCGCTTTGGGTCCCATTGGGCGTCCGCTGTGACCCGGCTACCGTTCTTCGAGTTGAAGGGCCGAATTCACCGCGGCTGGATGCAGCATGGCGTTTTCTGATCCCGCTGAACAGAGCCAAGCGTTGATCTCCCTGGGGTTCGCGGAGCCGGCGCCATCCCGTGATCCTCCTCTGCCGCCCCGGACCTGAGTTAGCGTGTGGATTGCCGGGAGCGTAATTCCCAGAGCCGCAGCTTGGCTTCGGCGACGTCCCCGCCCCACCATTGCGCCATTGGAATTGTAACCCAAGCTGGCGGGTTTGCTGCAGGCGAGCATCCTCTGGACAGTTTGTTTCTATGTGGTGCGACCCCACCCCGCGCAATAACCCGGTCGCAAAGCTGTTATGAGGTCCTCGTATCAGCAGGCAAATATTATGAAACTTACCTCTTCGGGCTTCTCAGATGCTTGCCGACGCCGTCTAGTTATGGGACAAGACCTCCCGGCCCCGGCAAGGCATGCTCCTCGTCGTCTCTGCTTCTCGGCTGCCCGCCAGCTGCGGATCCTCTTGCGCCATCGCCGGGACCTTGGAAATCCTCCGGTTGAGAGACTGCGAATCGGGCACGGTGGAGCGATCCTCAGCTGCCGAGACGGAGAGGCCCGTATGTTCGCGCTTATCGCGCCCGTTTGTGACGCCCTGGGACCGCGCGAGCTTGCGAGCAGGTGAGCGGTGTTTGTAACACCTGTTGACGATGAATGCTGGTCCCGTAATAACTACCGGAACCATGCCATCGACGGATACAATGTCCACGATGGGCGCAGATGCGAGCGCAAAAGCGCTCTTGGGGTATGTATGCCCTTGCCCACTGTGCAGTTGCAATCATGATGCAATTAGGCTTGGCTTTTCTTGAAGACGCCTGAACTCGTGATGCCGTGATGATTGCATTCCGCGGAGGCTCGTCCCACGGCTCTTCCTCGCTCAAATCTCACGGGTCCAGCCGCAGAGTTAGCAGGCTGAGCATGACCGTTGCCAACGGGGGGGGGGTTGGGCCAGCCGTCTAAATGGACTATGTTGCTGTCCAGGTTGGTAGCGTTAGTTTTGGTATGCGTCGGCGAGGTCAGCTCAACCTCGACTCGAGCTTGACACGGTCGATTTAGAGAGTTGACCCCTTTTGACCCCCCTGTGAGTTCTGTAACATACCCCTGCATGTCGATCATGAACCGTGCATTTTTCCAGCAGTGAAATGCTGAGCTCCGGCTCCACGCGTGGCCCTGCCAATTTCTTGTCATGTCGCTGATGACTTTCCGGCATCAAGGTTTGTGGTTCCAAGATCTTAAACTCTTGTTGATATCGACAACCACTGGAACCAGTGCTGGAGCCGCAGGAGCCACCCCCAAGACTTGGAGACCGAGCCGCACCCACGTGAGCGAAAGGTACTGGGATCCAAGAGTCCGACTTTTGTCACAACGGAGATCGGATGGGCGATCGAGACAGTCCCTAATCCGCGCCGGGTGCCTGACAATCCCTCGCCATGTGAAGCCGAGAGCAACGAACAGCAAAACTTGCTTCCTCAACCCTCGCCCGTGTCTTGAGTCATGTATTCCGGAAAGCCTTCCATCCTCTCTCGCAATCCATTCAGGCCTTGATCAAAAGCAAGTTCCGAGACACCTCTGTCCACACTGCGGAATCTGGTCTGGTGGAAATGACTGAAATTACCCGCTGCTTCTTCGTGTCACTGGGCCAGCAGAGTAGCATGCCCCGGCCCATGGTAACTCTGGTGCTTTCTGCCTCAAGGCGAAGTCGAGAGCCAATGTCGGGCAGGTTCAATGACATCGGCGACCTGCCAGGCCCCCCCGGCCCAAATCTTGTTTCGTGCGGCCCGTTGTGGTTTAGCTCCTACGATCGGAACATCCCACTTCGATCGTTTGGGGGCATGCCATCATCACGAACAGAAGAGACCGTTTCGAGTTTCCGCAAGTTACCGTTCACAAGAGAAATCCGAAGGATGAAGGGCCTTCGGCTTTTAGCCATAAGAAGTGAGAGGTGAGGTGAGGCTCGGCGAGGCTGTAACTCGTTCTGCACCGTGCTTCCTTGCCCGCTCGCAGGAGAGGCCGACGAGAAGTTTCAACTCAAATCGAACCGCGCTGGTTTGGTAGCGTCCGGTAGAATGCGCAGCGTCGTATCGATGGCGCCGATGGTCACGACGAGGCCGGCCGGATGTGGTCGCAGCGGCCAGACGTCTGGCTTCAACGTGACTCTGTCGGATTGGCTGGACCCGTCAGGGATATGGCCCGCCCTGTCTGCCGCCATTGGCCGCCGGGTGCCGTTGCCTTGCAGGGGATGCTGCGGGTTTGGTTGTCGTACCTTTGCTTTTGGTGGGGGGTGGGTTTGAGAGTGGATTGCTCACAATATGTCTTCTTGCTGCATAATCCCGATGCACCATCCTGTTGTCGTCGCCGGTAGCGCAGTCGAGCCAGTGTGCGCCGTGGGCATCTCCCGAAGCCGGACAGAGCGAGCTGGAGCAAGGGCGGAGCACGACAACCGTCGTGCCATCCAAACTCGATATCCTCGGTCATGCTCCGAGGTCCAACCCTGGAGTTCCGGCGGAAAGGAATCAGCACGCAGAGCTCCTGCAAAGCGCAAACCGACGAGGACAGCCTGGGAATCGCGGGAATTGTCGAATCTGTATTCAGTAGCTATTCTGTACTTTTGTATTCTGTCCTGGCTCTTCCGTAACCACCTACTCACAGTGCTACACATGTGGTGCACGGCTGTGAGAGCACGGACGGCCTGGACCTCTCCTCAATGCCGGATGGACATGCTCGCTGACCCCACGGCCGATTGGCTACTTTGATTCGGGCAGCGGTGAGAGCCGTTGAGGACCGGGGCTTGGCGGTCGGTCGCAAGGCATGCGTAATGGGCTCCATCGTCCCGACCCGGCTGCCGGGGGCAGAGATTTGTTTGGATGGAGGCACTGAAAATCGAAGCACGTCGGCGACAACGAGTGCTGAGCGGTGACGACGTCCTCGGTGTTCAATGGACGTTTGCGTCATGTCTGTCTGCGGGGATGGCAACAACATCGCGAATATCAAGTCAGGCTTGCCAGGGCCCTGCAATGGGGTTGGACAAGAGATCCAAAAAGACGTCACAACCCTCCAACGAACCTGGAAGAAAAACTCAACCTCCACATGGAAGTGCAGCAGCCCCCGCTCCGCTCTTGAGAGCAGCCTGAAGGCAGCTGTGGACAGGAGGCGGCCAGGCCCACTGGCCGGTCCCCTTCCTTCCCCCGCTGAGGTGCTCCTTCCATCCGCCCACACCAGCGCAGAATCGTATTCCGAAGTGATCATTCAAGTCATTCACTTGCGGTGAATTAGATAATTTCTGCGGACTTATTAGCTCTCAACCTTGCGAGGGTCCAGAAGTCTAGAAGAGACAGCGTAATATTAACTACTAACGTTGATAGTTAGCGGCTTTCAAGTTCCTCTGACTCAAGACAAACAGTGCATGGGGGGCCAGGTGGGTACCGCACTCCATGGCCCAATCAGTGCACAGACTATCCCGCCCGAGGCTAGACACTGTCTGTAGAGCAGGCTCCGCCATTCGTGGTGTCCAGGTTGGCTTGCCCACTCTGCTCTTGGCTCCTGCCAATTCTGGTCCCCCTCCCACAGCGTCAGCATGCAATTCCGACATGGAGAATTCGATCCCCGCCACATTCCCGTGCCCCTCGAACAAGGCACACACCCTCAGCAACCCTCCACACCCCCGACAACAAACCCCCGATTTTCTCCTTGCTTACCCGACCCGGCCGACGCACACAACAAGCAAAAATACGGCATCGTTTATCAAAACCTGCTCTTAGCACCCTCAGCCGCCTCCGTTGCACACAATGCAATAGGCAGGCCGAGCGCCGTCACCGCAGGGCAGGACGCAAACCCTTGTCTGCCTGACTCGACCGAGAAATTGCGACCTGAGCAACCCGAGCAAGCCGTGCAGACCCTGCATGACGCGACAACACCACCAACAAGGCCAGCACTCATCTGTAATCTCGTAATCTGATCAGGAGCCTTCGGTCAGGTACAGAGAATGCACAGACATACGTCCTCGGCTATTGGGGGAAATCGATGCGGGATTCTGTAACTTGTAACAACCGGTACGTGTACTGTACATGTGGTATGTACGGACATGCATACCGACACAGTATTCAGTACACGGTAAGTGTTTCGCAGGGCGCACGTCTCCATTTCATTATGCCTCCACGTCTGCGAAGGTAGGGGTTCGTTTTTGCCACCTTCTTATCTTCCTAATCAAGCATAGATGACAACATCCCTTTCAAAACAGATCATCACTCTCCGTCAACCCGGTAAAACTGGAACCTCGCAGGCGTTGCAGAGCACACACTGGCTTGGGCAAGTCTCAAGGTCTCAACGCTGGAGTACTGTGTGATATTTGGCGGCCCCGCCAGCGCTGTGTCGGAGCCACTGCCATCGACAGGGAGACCCTGTTCGCCAGTTCCACCACAGACACACACCCCCATCTTTGCCTCTGGATCCATGCCAGGGTCTTGCTCTCAACGCTCTGCTGGGCTTGCGTTGTGCAGCAGACAGGCACCCACCCACCCACTCACACACCGGCTCTTGTCTGGCTGGCCATTGAACGCTGACTTCATTGTTCCCTGACGGGCGGGCGAGTGGAGGGTACCTATACTCCCCCCCCCTTCCGTTCACGCTAAAAGCTAGCAGTGGTCCTCTTTTCGCTGACCCAAAACGCTCACCGCAAAACCGAAGCATAAATACTGTCACTGGTATACCTATCCTACATTGGACGGAAGGACCCTTTTCCAAGCAGCGTTGTGCAGAGCGCGAAAGCTACCATTCCCGCGGCAGCCACAGCTCTCCCGCACTTACACACTCGCCAAATTTGACCGTCAATTCCCCCGGATCGCCATCGACAGGCCCCGTTTCGGCCTGAACCCCAAGCCCTGCGCTCCCCCAGTTCGGCTAGTCAGTCACGGTTTGATCTCAGCAAGCGCCTCACCAGGACCAGGCTAGAACCCCACGGCCCTGGTTTGAGCTTCCGGGCATCAACAAGCATCACCGGATCTCGAGCGAGTCCCACATCTCATCGGGCTTCGCTGATCCCTTCACCCCCTGCTGCGTTCACCCCTCCCCGGCCGGGCTGTAAGCCCTGCTCCGCGCCGTTCAGACGAGCCCACTTCGTCCCAATTGGCACGCCCGCCCTGGCAGCAAAGCACCCCTTGGATTGGGAAGGGATATTTCAAGCGCCGATCGCTCTGCCGGGCAGTCGTCAGAGGTTGCTTGAAACCACACATCCCCACCAGTCCCGCAGGCCAAAGAGGGCAATAAGGTTCAGACGACACTTGCTTGGTTGGTGAACCAATTGGGCCCTAGCGCAGAGTTGCTCCATGCCATCCATCCCGTCTCAATCCTGTCGCACTCTCAAAGACACATAAGGGCGCTGATCCGTCCGTCTCGACTCTCGGCTGCCACACTTGATCAACATCGCTACTCAGGGTGATCTCACTTCCAAGTCCGGCCGGAAGAGAGACAAGCTATCGACATCACTCTTCGAAATCTCACCATGACCATGACCATCGATGATAGCCGGCGCCGCTTCGGTCCCTTAAACTTCCACCATATGTCTTCCTACTCCAGCCAACAACCTCACTTCTCGGACCCTTGGGCCTCATCATCCCCGACGGGACCGGGCCCCCAGGCCGGGAGTCAGCCGCACAACCTCTACGCCGCCAACCAGGACAGCGCGGGCCTCCCTCACCTGAACCTCAGCGCCCTCCCGAGGCACCCGCCAAACTCACAACACGCGCAGCACGCTCAACACACAGGCACAGCTGGCAGCGGTACCTCGATGGCACCGTACGGTTCTCTCCCGGTCACGGCGGCGTCGGCAGCAGTAGCCAGCGCCCCCATGTCGGGCGTCTACAGGTCACACGACCTGCTCTCGATTCCCTCAGATGCCTTCAACGGCCTGAGCCGGTTACAGCAGCCGGCAACGTCGGCTGCCTACGACACATCGTCATACACGAGCTCCGCTTCTCCGGTGAGCGCATCGTACGCAACGACGTCAGCGTCTCCGTACGACCATCTTGGCTATGCGCCGGCGCAGATGAGGGGGACATTCGCCCTTGGGCATGAAGACAGCTCGAGGAGATACTCCCAGCAGTCAGTAGCCTCCAGCTTCACCGACCTGCGCTCCCCAACCGACAGCGCGCTGGGGTTCCCATTTTCTGACCGTGATCACAACAGAGGTCTGCAGCAGCCAGACGACCGGAGGAGCTTCCAAGATGCGCTGGAGGCGAGCCACGGGATGCTCTCGATGAGCCAGGACACGCCGCGGAACATCTACGACGTGCGCAACAGGACGCGGGGGTCGGCTGATTCGTATGGGTTTCCCGCGACACACTCGTCAACCTCGAGCATGTCGTCCAATGGGTTCAGCGGGGGGTACTACGGGGGCTCGGTCGACGGCTCGGTCAGCGACTACTCGGCGGCGGGGTCCGACATCGAGTCATTGTCGGGTCGGACGCTCCCGAGGCCTCAAGGGCTCATGTCCAGCCAGCCGCCGGCGCCCCAGTCCATGATGGGGTCCTTCAGCTCCAGAGTGTCTTCGAGCGCACAGAAGAAGCACAAGTGCAAGGTTTGTGACAAGCGGTTCACAAGGCCCAGTTCCTTGCAAACACACATGTACAGCCACACCGGAGAGAAACGTAAGCAAAACCATGCCTCCCCCCCCCCCCCCGCCCCACCTAGCTTTGACCACGGCGCTGACTCGATTCATCACAGCGTTCGGTTGTGAGGTTGATGGCTGTGGACGCCGGTTTTCGGTGGTATCAAACCTTCGCCGGCACAAGAAGGTCCACAAGAGAGGAGGCGAGACACCATCCGACACTGGTTCCGAGACACACGAGTCGCCATGAACAACATCGACCACCCTCGGGATGTCGAAAAAAAAAATCCAAGCCTCGCAGCACGCACGGTCCGCTTCCACATTTGCACGAAACCTCGATAGACTTTTTGTTTTACATACAACCTTTTTAATTCCGACTCGATCGCTGCATGCGCTTAGCCGACACAACCACAACAACGGCACTGGCCAAATTCTTTCTCGACTTCTGGCCCTCGGGCCGTGCTTTTACTACACAATCACTCGACTTAAAACTCTTTTAATCATTTTCCATCGAGGTTCTCACGGTTGGGGCGAAGAGGCATCTTCCAATAGTCATTGGGGTAGGAGATGCCTTGGACGGGGATACCCTCATGGATCGGCGTTTAGGGTCATTTTCTGGGCTGTTGTCCATCAACGGACGACAAAAGATTTCCTTTGGTTGGGTCGACAGGGCGCGCTCTCACATTTTGTACTCGCTGCATGTCACACTACCACTGTTCATGTCGGCCATCAAAACGGCACCGGGGAGTTTTGGGGTCTGGGAACGGGGGCTTTGGCCGGGGGCCCCGGGGGGGGGAAGGCGGGTATTTCCTATGACAGACAGCCGCCACATACACGAACTGCGGACCTGGACGATCTGGTAGATACAAGGTATCTGGCGATGACGACGACGAGTTGGGGAAATGTACACGAATGTACACAGCTAGATATATCCTGCATACCTGCATACCTTGCTTACAACGAGGCAACTTAATCATGTACAGTTAGTACACCAATCTCTCTTGTCTCTGCCTGGGGTGGCGGCAAGAGAGAATAATAATACAAACCTTAAAGATATCTCTTTTGGGCAGTCGATGCCACTTCCCGAGTCTACCTAATGCACTGAGTGAGCCTGAGCTTCTTCCATTCTGGACCTGACTTCCACCTTCCTCCGTCATTCCTAAAACCTCGTTGAGGAAGGCACGACGGACCACATGGAACCCTAACGAATGGATCCTCCGTCTCTGCCTTCCGCTTCGACTGCTCCCCGAATCCCGCAAAATGACACCTTGGGCTTCTCCTCTGAGTATTCATCACGGAATCCAACCGAACACCGGCAAAATCATCGATTTGGGCCGCGAACATGACACCTCTTTTCCTCGATGGCATCACGGCCGAATTACCATACCCACACCTCATCTACGCAACTGTTTCAGGACAATTACCTACCCACTACCCAAGCGCAATCATGAGGGGACGAGCAGACAACTGCAGGGCCTTTGCCAAACCCGGCCTCGAGCCGGCATGACTGCAGCACCCCGCATGTGTCCAAAACCATGCAAGCACGGGCCTAAAGACACAGAGAGGGAGAGAGGGGAGAGGGATGCATTCAGACGACTGGTTCCCCGCCGGCGTCGCCTTGTTGGTTGGTTCGTTACTCGATCTTGCGCGGATCGGCAACAGCTGCCTCCTTTGTCAGTCCAGTCGCCTCAGTACCGACCAACCCCTACTTGTCAGAGTGACACCAACCGCCCAACCCTAGTAGCGATATCCCGGGCCACAAGGGGCCGCTGTTCCAAGCACGGCACTTCATCTACCGGGCTCGGCTCTACCGTGCGGAGGAAGGCTGGCTGATGGAAACCGCCGGCGAGATGGCATGGCAGCCAGGACCAGTTCACAGGGTACGCGCAGACGAGACACGCATTCCATTCCGCCTTACCTCCACGCCCTGACCACGGTTTGTTCCCATCATTTGAACTCGCACATTCACGCGATCTGTTCTTCAACAGCAAGTCACCAACGAGCAACAGGCGGCACAGGCGCAGGCGGACAAGACAAGGAACAAGGGTGGGAGGGGGTGCGGAAGAGGCAGCAACATTTGCCAGTCACTCGTTCGCTCGGTCCAGTCTCGCCCCGGGCTGCCCGCCCCGCCAGAAGGGTCTTCACCCGGCCGGCACGCCCTGGAAAGGGGATCCCAAGCGTGTGGGGGCCTTCGGAAGGTGTAGGCGAACCCGGCGTGGCCGGAAGCGGAAGGGGATCTTCACTCCCCTCGCTGTCTTCCCGGGCCACAGCTTACCCGTCAGCTTCGTCCATTCACCCCGGGGACGACACCAGACACGCCAGAACGACGACTCCATACCGGAAGGCAAAGAGACAGAATGGTTGATATGGGTGTAGGAAGCAAAAGGTGACCGGGTTGGCGACCTAGTTGGCGACTGGCTTGTGTGATAGCCAAGTCCTCGTTGACCAAACAGGCTCTGAGAACGTGGTTGTGGAGCAACTCGGAGCTGCTTACAAGAGAGGTATGTACGTACATTTTCCCAGGACCTTGGCTGCTTGTTGTTTCAAGTGCGCAAATCAGTGCATTAGACTCGACGCTAAGCTGCTGCCACGGCTCTGATCATTACTCATAGGGGCAACTTCCAACGAACAAGCACTGCCCGGCGGGGCCATGAGCTTGAACGCCCTTCTGGAACACGCTGATCGGCCACAGAGTTTCGGCTCCGGGCCCTGAGGTTGGGGGGAACCGGGGGCCTGCCGCGGAAGGCCCAGTGGGGGTTCAGCACGTGAACGACACGGAGCCGTCTCATCACACACGAGTCGCCCACGCGGCCACAGCTCGTCTCGATGGTGGACGTTATCCGATCCTCATCTATCAACCGGTCGTAGGATCCGCACGACCGCCCAAGGGGCGACAATCGGTGGACCTCTGCGGATATTACATCGATATTGGCGCCGGCGAGTCCTTCTTCCTCACCCTGGCATCTGACATGCGGGGCCTTGAAGGAAGCAAACGACACGAGCTCAGGCGAAGTGGCATCTCCCAGAACAAGTGATGCTGCCTCGAGGCTGCCCAAGCTGACCTTGGCCAAGGAGGAAAGGGAAGAGCATATGGAGTCGGCCACAGGATGCATTCCTATTCGACACGGATGACGCACACAATGGATGCTGACATCGGGCTAGCAAGGCGAAACTTGCTCTCCAGAAACCAACGAGGCATTCCTACGCGGGAGCATTCCTACGCGGTGCGGCGTTTGACAGACGCCTTGAAGCGGAGCGGGTCCTCGGCCAACACGACGATGTGGACTGTCTCGACGAGGATGCCCTGGGGGCGCTGAGGGAGGCCAGGAAGCGGGCTCGGCGGGGACTGTGGTATCTCGCCATCCGAGGTGTCATGCCGCCGTGCCAGGTTTGAGGTTGTCTTGAGACGTCACAGTGCACTTCTGTTCGGTGCTGAGGTTGGTGGTAGGTTGAAGAGGTCCCGCCCCATGACGTCGGTGTGCAAGGGACCGACTGGGCGGCTGGGCGGTAATCCCTCATGTTGGGCAAGATCGTGGAGGGCTGGCCTGCAAGTCAAGATGGCGACAGCGCACTCCACACTTGTCCCGGGCCAATCAGCGATGGCGAACTCGGGTCTGCCGGGCGGATCGTCAGGGTCTTTTTGGCAGCCCGCAACCGGAGGGGCGTTTTCGCGGGGAGAGCTGCGGGACATCTTTCGTATCCCGCCGCGGCCACGGCTCGATTCCGACAGTAAACAGTGACCGACGAACGGTCGCGCTGGCCAGGCACTGCACGCCGAGCCGATGAGTGAAGCCGCGGCGGATGCAGCCTTTTCTTGCAAGCCTGCCTCGCCTGCCCATTCATCCACCAATTGCCATCAACCCCCCCAACATTGACGACGGCCCTGCCTTGGCCTGGTCAAGCCAAGCTGCAGCGCAAGGTGTGTGGTCGCCGACCTCCACTCCACAAACCCCGCATCGGGTTCCCGCTGGAAGAGAGCCAGATGGACCCTTCGCCTCGCACAATGCTGGGGTCCATACATCGTGATCGAGGACGAATATTGACCGAGACGTCACAGTCAGTCGAAAATGGTACCCTGCGTCATGAGGTGACCCCACGATCTCATATGCCGACAAACAGGCGCTCCTTCTACTCGTCAGTAACACTCGGACTGTCCTTGGCCGATTCGTGGTCAAGAACGGTCGTCGAGATACACGACTCTGTACACTCGCGCCGGCGTGCGATGACGTCACAGGGCTTTAATGGCTTTCTGGTATCTGGCGGGCTGGCCACCCCCAAATTTATGCCAAGGCCGTCTACTTTCAACCAACCGGGAACAGGCCGTGGCTCGCACGACAGCAACAGACTGTCACTGTCGCGACTTTGCGACAAGGGCGGTGGAGAAAACTACAGTGTGCGAAATACGTAGGGATCGTGACACGCGTCGCCTCACCACCGTCACACTGGAAAGGATTCACAGAAGGGTACAAAGTACGAGTGTATGTATGGATGTACTGATTACATACGAGGAAGTTATTCCGTATGTACCAATGGTTTTTGCCTTTTTGCTTTTGTAGGGCGGACGCCCTGGTTTACAACCCTTGCGTGACCCACCCCCTTCTTCCTCGCTGACAACTTACAAGCCATCCATCCAGATGGGCATTTCAGATGGTTGAAGCCTCCCTCCGATGTCCGTTTGCTCGCGCTTTGCAAACTCAAGAAGGACCGAGGAAAGACCGCGCAAGCCGCAGTCGCATCGATAACACGCTGCCTTGCCCCGGGATCTAACCATGTGGGAATGAATCGTGTGGGCAAATTTGCCAAATATCAGACGAACACTCTTTTCGGTCACGAGCAACCAACCGCCAAACGGAGTACCCGAGATGTGAAAGAAAAAACCATGGATGGTCATGGCCAGAAACGAGAGCAGAGAAGAGAGAGGGTTCCATCGCACCGTTGCCTTGGCCCCGCTGTCCCCACCCGCAACCCGATGTCCACTGAGGCGCAGCACCCGGGAATGCAGAATCTGAAACAAGCCATGATCTCATCGGCCGGGGTCTGGGAGCCTGGTTAATCATGTCAAGCATGGCCTATTAATTTGCAAGCCGAGCGGGATACAGGGACAGGGGCGGGCGGGATTGCAATTATGTGTCGGTTTGTTGTGCTTTGGGGGTGGCATCAGTGGATGATTACAGATTACATACAGGAGAAAGGGTGGTGTTGGTGGTGGTGATGGGGGTGCTAGGCGGACTGGGGACTTTTTTCTCTTATTTTTTTATTGTTTTTTGAAGGGTCCCTTTTTTCCCTCGCTCACCCCTTGGCTTGGCTTTTATCCACTTTTGTTCGCTTCCTCTCGCCGTCCCTGGCTCCCGGCCCCGCCCCGGCCGTGTTCGGGTCGGGAGCATAAGCTGACACGGTAATTCGCAGAATGCCATGTTTGAACGCGGCTCTGGAAACGAACGCTATGGCCAGATATGTCAGATTGCCGCCGAAGGACCCTGGATTTTGTTTGTCGGTTTATTTTGTTGGTTTATTTTATTTTATTTCTCCACGTACATGCTTTGTAAGCCCGGTCCACGATCCGAGTCCCGAGCCCGAGCCCCGGCCTTCGGTCTCGTGAGGTTCGGTTTAAATCCACGCCTTTTTTTTGTTTTGTTTTTTTGCGCATTCCACATGGTGCTCCATCCATCATCAACCAGAAACCCACCATCCAAGGCATCCATCAACATCAATGAGAGAAGATGTGGGCATTGTCATGATTGGCTCCGTCAAGCTAGACCTTGGGACCGGCTAGGGTTTTGTCTGGGCACAACCACACCAAGGAGGAGGGGCCTAAGAGGAATGTGATGTACTCGGTATGTACGTAGGGAAGCCAGACGCATAGTTAACTACAGTGCGTGTAACTCGGTAACTAACATATGTAACCCCCTTTTTCATGGCGCTCTCATTCGACGGTTTTTTTTTCTGCGCCGTCCCTACGAACGTTACCCCAATGTGGCGCCGCGAGTGAGGCTAACGCAGCTCCGCTACCATACACCGCTCCTTCTTGGGTAACTAGCGGGGGGGGAGGGGGCGTGACGGCAATGGGTGTGGTGTGGTGTGTGTCGGGGTGGGGAAG